>SOPF01023475.1:1934-21217 GCA_012979155.1 Hypericum perforatum
AACTCTCCAAAACGAAATCTGCAAGCAAATAACTTCCTAAATAGCTTTAAGAACGTGCATGGGCTTCCCTTGGACTTCTTAGACGTCCTTGCTCTTGCATAAATTGAATTGAAACTCCTTGGCCCATCAGATTCATATCATGGCCCATCAGATTCATATCAACAATGTCCTTTCCAAGAGTGCTATGTCCACTTCACTTTCCAAAGGGAAATTAGTGGTTGAGCGCATTCTGGGCATGCGACTTAGAAAATTTATAACTTTTTCATCCAATCTCCTATTTAGACAAGGTCAAAGGCAAATGAAAGAAGACTTCCAATGCTACAACCTTGACTAAGGAAATTTTCTCAGATTGTATTTTCACTATTCAAATAGTGAAAATACGAGGCTACTTGTATTCTACGTTTCGGCAAGACTCATCCAAAAATTGTATTTTGTACGTACAACTTCAAAATACGATATCTTTTTCGTCCTAACTCCAAAATAGATGAGGTCAGCGGCGTTGGAAAGAAGACTTCCCAAACTACAACTTCACTTTGATTTGTTTTCAAAATTTCCGAATTAAGGACCTTCAGAAAATTAAAATTCGAGCTGGCCAAAATTTTCCGAGCAAGTTTTTTGCAAGAAATGTCAGATTTGACCTTTATGTGTTCAAAATGCGATAACTTCTTCGTCCAAACTCCAAAAAATGCAAACTCAGCGGCGTTAGAAAGAAGACATCAAGTACTTCAATCCCACTGTGGCTTAGTTTTACAAATTCGGAAGTTTTGACCCTCGGAAAAAATAAAATGCGAACCTTAAATGTTTTTGGCAAAAATTTTCGTGCAAGTTTTTCGCAAGACTCGTCAGATTTGACCTTTGTGACTTGTAAATGCGATAACTTTTTAGTCTTAAGTTGAAAATGAGCAAAATCAGCGGTGTTGGAAAGAAGACACAAAAATCTTCAAACACCGTGGCTTAGTTTTGCAAATTTTGACTCCAACATGGCCAAAAAATTCAAATCAGAAAGTGGCAGTAGCTAAAAACTCCTAAATCAAGTTTGTAAGCTAAGCTTTAGCTTCGAAACTCATTCCCCAGCAACGGCGCCAATTGATGAGAGGTCGTGTTTAGACACGCCTCCGATGCAATATAGATTATGAAGTAGGGTTGTCGATCCCACAAGGAAAGAGGTTGCGCCTTACTTGGCTTACTTACTTAGCTTTAGGAATTTTATGTCTTTGGTTTCTTTCGTTTGGTTTAGGTGGCTTAACAAACTAACATGCTTAAAATGAAAAGAAAACCAAGTTAAATCATGCAAGATCACAACAAAACACAAGAACACAAGATATATATCAACTTAAAAAAAGTGGTGTGATACCATAGATTACTTAAGTAAACTAAATGGTTCGTTGGGTTTTTAAGTACGTGTCAAGATCCGGGTGTTTCAAGACAACTAATCTACACTTTCGCACTAGATTAGTCTAAATTGATCTTTAGCTAAACTTATATGAACTCGATGTGCTTTCGCCCCCACGAGTCACATAAATCTAACTAAACACCAACTATAAACATCACCCTTTTGGATAATTTATCATCAAGGAGGAGTCCACATCTCACAAGACGAAGAATCAACAAGTTAATGTTTCGATCAAGTCTATCTCCTTTCGGTCTCAAGACTTAATTTTAATCATGGTTCTAGATGATCAAATTAGAACAAGCATTAAATCCTTTAACAAGTTCATGAACCTTATAATTTTTACCCATTTTAAACCATTAGAAAACTCAAGTTTTCAAGGCATCACACCAATAAGTAACTACTCACACATATTTGTACAAAACATAAACAAAAACATACTTAATACATAAACACACTTATCATTCATTTAATTTACATAATCAAGCAAGGAAAGCAAGAATGGAAAAGGCAAGAGAGTTTACAAATTCCAAGCACAAGCTTGGTTCTTCTTTTTCTTCTTCTTCTTTTTCTTCTTTTTTTCTTCCTTTCTCTCTCTCCTTTCTTTGGTACGTTTTTCCTCCTTGCCTTGGCTGCCACCTTTTGTTTTCTTTTCTCACATAATAATCCTAAGTCATATTACAAGCCAAAATTAACTTAACAACTAATTCTTTTACAAATATCTTAACAACTCTTCCATCCATGTTTCTAGCTTTAGGACTTAGTAACAACAAGTTAAAAGAAGTGTAGCCATCCTTGTTCCCTTCAAGTCACAGCCATATTGAGTCATCTTATCCTCACAAAATGGCAGCCACGGATTTGGGCCAAGAAGCCCAAAGTTGGCCCAAATAAACCACCAAGTTTGGCCCACTCGGATAGAATCGGCCCATGATATTGGATCAAGCAGTTTCCCAACTTAGACGACGAAATAGAAGACACCGTTTGGAAACATTGTAGCTACTGATGTCTTCTTTGCAATGCCGCTGACGGCGCATCAATCCGATGTTGGACGGGAAAGTTATGAATTTTTTAGTAACAAGAGGTCAAGTCTGACGCCCTCCACGGGTAGCTACGGTTTAGACCATTTCTTGCAACATTTTGCCTTGTCAAGTCCGTCTTGCTTGCTTCCTCGAGGTCTTGGTCGTGCCTCCTTAGATAATTGTCCATAAAGCTCCTAAAAAGCAAGAAAACATAAGAAAAGCAAACAAACACGACAAAAGAACAAAATGTACAAAAACAAGACAAAGACATATAAAACTCGTAAAAACGATAAGTAACAAACGTTAAATTTACACTAAAATGTACATAAGTAATGAGTGTTTTTGACACTCATCAAGTACAAACCTTACGAACTCGTAGAATAGAAGCTCGGGCCGCCACGATGATGGAGTTCCTGGTTGGGTATCGTTGGGTATAGAAGCTCAGAGAGGAGAGGATGAAGTTCTTTGTCGGGTATTGTTGGGTATAGAAGCTCGAAGAGGTTCGAACCTTAACTAGCAGAATGGAAGCTCAAAGAGGAGATGATAAAGTTCTTGGTCGGGTACGAAGAGAGGTGAGAGGAAGGGGGAAGGGGGAAGATTAAAAAAGTTAGGGTTTTGAATTTTTTAATCTGGGGATTTTGAAATTTAATATTTAACATTAGGTATTAAAAATGACATTTGCCTCCCTGCCATCTCATCTGCAGCGTTTGACATAGCCAAAAACGTGGACAGCCACATCATTATCAAAACAACGTCGTTTCGTCAAAAACTCACGGACCAGACTTGGGGATCGGTCCGTGATGGAAATTTTCTAAACTTGGACCTGTTCTACGATTCAAAAGTACAGGGTACCCAAGTGATAATTCGTCAAACCATAGGGTACTTTTTTGTACTTTTCCCTAATTAAAATAGAGTTGATACACAAAGCCAATGTTGGTGTGGTTCGATGGTAACGGGTCAGCCACAAAGCTAGCATGGGGAGGGATTGAAACCTGTCAAAAGTGGTACCGTCAAGATCTCGCGATTATGCTAAAAGCCTAATTTAAAATTTAGGGTAAATTACATCTGGCCCCCTCGGGTTTGGGGTATTTAACGCTCGCCCCCCTGTTTTTCTAAAACCGATTAAAAAACCCCTCTTGTATGGCAAAATTGTACGAATCAGCCCCTCATGCCGGAATCGGAGATTTTCTCCGGCGAGGAGACACGGAAAATGACAAAAATGCCCCCTCACTTTTAACCCTTTCCTATTCTCTTCTTCTTCCTCTCCACCCTCAGTGGTTACGATATCCCACATCCTTCTCCTCCATTGAATTCAAAACAACATAAATGAACATAAAAATTCAGATCGGACCTTGCATTGAACATACTCTTAATCATTTGAAAAAGAAAAACAGAACTCTTTTAACAATCGACACAATGAAGCTCTATAACTTCTTCTACCTCCTCCATGGAACCCCCATATGGCTGCCTCAGGTTCCTTCTCTCTTCCCCCTCCATCTCACGCAATAAAGCTCCAACCTTTCCTTCGAAGCTCCTTTCTTCCACGCCCAAGATTCGTCCTTTACTTGCTCCTCCATCCGGGTCGTCGCTCAGATCTATTTCCAATGGCCTAGAAGCTAAAAAAATGGATAAACAACACATACAATCAGTCCTCTTAGGCCCTAGTAGACATTCAATATATAGAATTTGAAGACCACAGGAGAAGAGGGAAGGGGACCATTTCTACCACCACCATACAGGCCCACCTCCTCCAGGACCTCCTGGGTCATCATCCCGTTTCTTTCTAGAGGATCCATTCCTGTAAGCGTTCGATTTCTCCGTCTACAACACAAGTGGAAGCAGAAGAACGGAGAACCAACCGGCAACGATGGAGAACCTGGGTTTTCTCGACCTCGTCATTATCGTCGATTTTCTTCTTGTCATCATCGGTAGAGAACCTGGGTTTCCTTGCCGTCATCGTTGGAGAACCTCGAGCTCATTGGAATTGGACATATAATTGGGTAAATTACTAGGCTTAGTGTAATTTGCATCTCTGGTGTGTTTCGGTTTTAAAACAAAGAAGAACGATAGTTTGGGAACGAGGTGGTGGAAAATGGGCTATAGGTTTTGTTCAACGAAGAGGTGGAGTTGAAGATGGGAAACCAGGAAGGAGTAGCTGTTTTGTTTTTTTAAATGGGGATTTTTAAAATATTATTATAAACTATAAGAGCAATTTTGTCCGGTAAGAAGAGCTAAGGAGGAGGGGAGGAGGAAGGTGGAAGAGGAGGGAAGGAAGGAGGAGGGGAGAGGAGGAGGAGGGAGGAGGAGGAAGAAGAAGAGGAAAATGAGAGAGAGTATTTTTTATTAGAAGGGTATAAGTGTAATTTTCCGTGCCTCCTCGTCGGAGAAAATCTCCGATTCCGGCATGAGGGGTTGATTCGTACAATTTCGCCATACAAGAGGGGTTTTTTAATCGGTTTTAGAAAAACAGGGGGGCGAGCGTTAAATACCCCAAACCCGAGGGGGCCAGATGTAATTTACCCTAAAATTTACCAAAAAAATAGAGTTGATACATCATTCACTAAAGAAGTACTAATATCCGGAGGTATTACTGACATATAATGAATGATATCAGGGGTCGAGATATAGCTCTTTGCCAGTTGGTGTGCAAGTTTGTTAACCGTACGTGAAGTGAAATAGAACTCAACGTCGCCGACTTCCAAAGCAGCTACCATACAGTCTTCAAGGATGATCACTAGATCACCTCTATCCAGTCTTCGGTCTTGTAATGCTTGGATCAACGGTAAGCAATCAGATTCTACAATCACCAAGCCAGTCATTAGTTCTTTCGCCAAAGTCAGTCCCAAAAGGATACCATGCGCTTCTAGCAGTGTGGGATGTTGGATAGTCGATACATGTTGAACTATCGCTCTATTAAATTCGCCTCGGTGGTTTCTAGCAATGGCACTAATTTGACCTCCTCCATTTGCATGTACGCCAGCATCAGTGTTGATCTTTAACATACCTTCTAGAGGGAGAACCCAGGTAGTAGCAGGGATGGATCTACATGGTACTAATTGCCCCCATAAATGTTTTTTGTATATATTTAATAGAAAAAAAGAGTTTGCCCCCATTATTAATGACTAATTTGCCCCCATTAAGTTTTTTTTGTCTATTACATGAATTACATAAATATTTTGCCCCCACAATATAAATTTTCTGGATCCGTCCCTGGGTAGTAGGATGTCTCATCTTCGCTGCTGAGTTGCTCCCTTGATTTGCTAGGAAGTCTTTATATAATCTGATTGCTTTAAGTAATTTCTTATCTTGATTCTGTAAATCCGGAGACCCAAAGACATGTGTGTTTCAAAACTTCCATATTCCCCAGAATGCTGCATTAAGTCTGTCACTCCGAACTTTGCCTTGGGTTTTGACAAATTCATTCCAGGCTTCACCGAAAGTAAGATCATACCTAAGACCATCCGAAAATCCCACCTTTATTAGTAGCGCTTTGGATATAGGGCAATTGACAAAGAGGTGCATTATAGTTTCTTTATAGTACCATCAATTTTTAAACCTCTTCATCGAAGATTAACCCTGATCGGCAAATTATTATCTAACAGCCTCCATAAGAAATTCAGCAGCCTTTGTGGCCCCCTAATTTCTAGCAGTTGTTCCACAAGTTTGATGATTGATCAAGTGGTAGCCGATTAGATATGGTTATCCACCATTTGGAGAAATCCTAGTAATAACCACTTCAGACTACGTATTCTCCATTTTCAGAATGCTTCCACCCTAAGAATATCATTCAGAAGTCATTGACTCAGGCGGATCTATTTCACCCGTGCAATATCTTCCTCCATAAACAATCTACCGAGAAGTTCTTCATTCTATTGTGAAGTACCTAGGACAATCTGATTCGAGACTAGTTGGAAGGTATCGCTGCCAGGGTAAACATATGAAGACTGATTTTTGCGCGCTCCAGGCAGCCATTTGTCTTGCCATATCTTAACTGATTCTCCATTTCCCACTCTCCATTCCAGCTCAGTATCTAAGAGTGCGAGTCCTTTTTTTATGCTTTGCCAATCGTGACTTGTCCTGTATCCTTCCTTTGATTCCCAAAATGGGGTTCTAGGAAAGTAGCGTGCTTTGTAGATCTTGGCTATAAGAGAGTGTGGGTTGGTAATGAGACGCCAAGCTTGTTTAGCTAGCATCGCTTTGTTGAAGCTGTATATCTGTCGAAACCCAAGACCACCTTCATTCTTTGGCCGACACATTTTTGCCCAGCTTCGCCAATGTAGTTTACGTTCGCCATTCATGCTTCCCCAGTAAAAATCATAAAGACATTATTCAATTCTTTCGTACGTGTCCAAAAGAAGTATGAAGCAGCTCATAACGTATGTTGGAATCGACTGAAGAACAGCTTTTATGAGAACTTTGTGCCCCATTTTTGAAAGAAAACGTACCTTCTAATTGCCCTCCTTATTCCTGATACGTTCCTCAAGGTTGGCAAAAATTGCCTTCTTGGATCAGCCAACTATTGTGGGTAGCCCTAGGTAGTGTTCCTCATCAGTTGCCAACTTCATTCCAATGTCCAAGCACATCTGTTATTGAGTAACCAGGGGGATGTTCCTGCAAAATTTTACTGAGCTCTTTTGTATATTCACTTTCTGTTCAGATGTAGTTTCATACATAGCAAGTAGCTCTATTATATTATTCAGCTCAGTCATTATCGCTCTACTAAATAACAACGAGTCATCGGCAAACAACAGGTGTGTAATAAGAAGAGCGGTGTGAGCAATGCAGAGACCATGTATCTTACCATCTTGAGCCGCATGTGAGAGGAGGGCTGCTAATCCTTCACTGCAAATTAAGAATAAATATGGTGAGATCGGATCCCCTTAGCGGAGCCCCCTACTTGGCATAAACGGTTCCCCCACTTCTCCATTAATTTGTACTATATAATGCACTGTTGTCACACACCTCATTATTAATCTGATAAAAGCTTGCTTGAATCCCAACATAGTCATCATATCCTCTAGGAAACTCCATTCCACCCAATCGTAAGCCTTCATCATATCTAATTTCAATGCACAAGAACCCTTACAACCTGTTCTCTTTGTTTTAAGGTAATGAAAGGCCTCTAATGCAATCAAGGAATTATCTGTAATGAGATGTCTCAGGACAAATGCAATCTGATTCTCATGTATCATATCTAGGAGCACTCTTTTCAGTCTGTTTGCTATCGTCTTTGTGATTATTCTCATTATCACGTTACACAGACTAATAGGTCTATACTTAGAGCAAGTTATTGGAATCTTTACCTTGGGGATTAATGCCACAATAGTCTCATTGAGGGGGAGGGATCAGCCCCATCATTAAGGATGGCGAGGGCTGTTTCAAGCACTTCTGGGCCTACAATATACCAATAGCGTTGAAAGAACATCGGTAGTAGACCGTTGATGCCTGGGGCCTTGGTTGGGTGCATTTGTTGAAGCGCTTCTAAGATCTCCTTTGGCCTATACACTTCACATAGGCTAGTGTTCATGCTGGTTGTTACCTTCGGCATCACCTTAGAGGTTATGGAATCACTTCGTACATTACCTATAGAAGAAAACAAAGAAACGTAGAATTCCTCAAAGATCTTCCAAATCCCTATTTCCTCCTTCACTACTACTCTCTCATTGTTTTTTATTTCCTTAATACTATTCCTTTTTTATCTATGACCCGATTTCTTGTGGAAGAAGCTTGTGTTCCTATCCCCTTCTTTCAGCCATTCAACTCTTGCCCTTTGTGCCCACATTATTTCTTCCCTTGTTAATATCTCATCTCTCTCCTTTATAAGCTTCGCAATAATTTCCTTTCGGTCATGTGTTAGTGGTTCCGATTGAGCTTTTGCAATCTGCCTCTTTAATTCCTTTACTTTTCTGCTTATATTTCCAAATTTTTCTCTGTCCCATTTTTGAAGTGTCCTTGCGCGATTATTACTTCATTCCATTAGAGTTACGTCATTTGGAAGGAAATTCCAGCCCTTCTGAATTTGTTTCGACAACCCTATATACCTTGTCCACATGGCTTCGAAGCAGAATCATCTTTTATGTAATCTTCCATGATGATGTATTGCAGGGTGACAGATTATAGGACTATGATCAGAGTTTATTCGAGCCCATACCTCCTCTTTTAATGCCGGGAAAAGGTCCCACCAACTTTGATTGGCCACGTATCTGTCCAGCTTACATTCGATATGGTCTTCTCCTTCTTGCCTATTAGACTATGTATGTAGGATCCCTTCCTGAGGAACTTTGGTTTGATTACAAAAAAGTAGAGTCTCATGAAAGGTTGCTATACAGTTAAGATGGACTACCTTGCCGCCTTTTTTCTCCTTAACGGATAGAATTTCATTCAGGTTACCTCTATACAACCACGGTAATTCTGATTGATCCCTCAAACTTCTCATCAGTTCCCAAGTATTCCTTCGTTCTTCTGTTCGGGGCCACCCATACATGCCGGTAAATCTCCATAGATTATTTCCTCCAATTTCAAAAGTAGATTTAAGACCCTAATTGGCAGAGCCCCATTTTGAGTTACATAAATCCTAAAACCCTACAAGAAATGATCACAGCCTAATGGGTAGCATTAAGTCACTCCAAGTAATTAAAAAGGGAAAGGTACAAAATAAGTCATGTGGTTTCATGCTTTTTGACATATGATCCTATATTTCAAAAATGACTAAAAAAGTCCTGACTGTAGCTTTGGAATATCACTTTTAGGCCCGATGTCTTCCCGAGCCTAAATTCTTCCCGAACCTATAGATAATTACTTTTTCATCCTAATTTTTTACACTTTTAGTCCCAAATTCCAAATCCCCAATTTTAGCCTCCAATCCCAACCTTCCTCACACAGCCTCGTCCTTATTAGAAATATAAAAGGGAAAAGAAAACTAATGACCGAACCAGTTCTCCTTGATGAGTCTTGCATTGGTGACATGTCACCGGTGTTGAACGGCACCAATCAGGTCGATTTCTCTTCATCTTCATCCTCCTTTTTTTTCTTGCTTTTCTATTTGACCTCGGGTGTCGACAGTTTAATGAACTCAACAGGTCAGCCCAACCCAGGTGGGTTTTGCTTCAGCTCCTCCTTGGTGCTGCCATCTTTTGGGAAGGAATGAGGCTTTTTAATTTATTTTTATTCTTATAGCTTTGTTTTTCTACTTCACTTCCATTTTAACTTTTTTATAAGTTCAACTTTTACTTTTAAGGATAGCATTCAAGTCACTCAAAGTATAAGTCATGTGGTTTCGTGCTTTTTGACATATGATCCTATATTTCAAAAATGACTAAAAAAGTCCTGACGTTAGCTTTGGAATATCACTTTTAGGCTCGATGTCTTCCCGAGCCTAAATTCATCCCGAACCTATGGATAATTACTTTTTTATCCTAATTTTTTACACTTTTAGTCCCAAATTCCAAATCCCCAATTTTAGCCTCCAATCCCAACCTCCCTCACACAGCCTCGTCCTCATTAGAAATATAAAAGAGAAAAGAAAACCAATGACCAAACCAGTTCTCTTTGATGAGTCCTGCATTGGTGACATGTCACCAGTGTTGAATGGCACCAATCAGGTCGATTTCTCTTCGTCTTCATCCTCCTATTTTTTCTTGCTTTTCGATTTGACCTCGAGTATCGGTGGTTCAATGAACTCAACAGGTCAGCCCAACCCAAGTGGGTTTTGCTTTAGCTCCTCCTCGGTGCTGCCATCTTTGGGGAAGGAATGAGGCTTTTTTTAATTTATTTTTATTCTTATAGCTTTGTTTTTTTACTTCACTTCCATTTTAACTTTTTTATAAGTTCAACTTTTACTTTTAAGGATAGCATTCAAGTCACTCAAAGTATAAGTCATGTGGTTTCACACTTTTTGACATATGATCCTGTATTTCAAAAACAACTAAAAAAGTGCTAACATTAGCTTTGGAATATCACTTTTAGACTTGAATGTCTTCTCGAGCCTAAATTCGTCCTGAACCTATGGATAATTACTTTTTCATCCCAATGTTTTACACTTTTAGTCCCAAATTCCAAATTCCCAAATTTAGCCTCCAATCCCAACCTCCCTTACACAGCTTCGTCCTCATTAGAAATATAAAAGGGAAAAGAAAACCAATGATCGAACCAGTTATCCTTGATGAGTCCTGCATTGGTGATATGTCACCAGTATTAAACGGTACCAATCAGGTCGATTTCTCTTCGTCTTCATCCTCCTCTTTTTTCTTGCTTTTCGATTTAACCTCGGGTGTCGGCGGTTTAATGAACTCGTCAGGTCAGCCCAACCTAGGTGGGTTTTGCTTTAGCTTCTCCTCGGTGCTGCCATCTTTCGGGAAGGAATGAGGCTTTTTTTAATTTATTTTTATTTTTATAGCTTTGTTTTTCTACTTCACTTCCATTTTAACTTTTTTATAAGTTCAACTTTAACTTTTAAGGATAGCATTCAAGTCACTCAAAGTTTAGAAATTTGTAAAAAATGATTCTTTAATAGCATCACCATCTTCTGGTGTGGATTCATTATACGTCCACTTATATAAACTTGGGAAATCTAACCAACCCAAAAGTGGATTTAAGACCTTAATTGGCAGAGCCCTATTTTGAGTTACATAAACCCAAAAACCCTATAAGAAATGATCACAGCCCAAGTTAAACATGATTTTCAGTAAATGAATGGCCCACATAGAGGCCTAGAGAGAGAGACCTGGGTGAGGGAGAGGATGAAGGTGAGGTAGTTGTTGAAATTGGGAAAGATGGAGAATTAATAGAGCTGATTATATATTTTTTCCTTCTTATTGGGACATTCAAATGATTTTTTATAAGTTCAATATAATAATTAGTTTGATGTATATTTCTCAAACAATATATTACCCTGCGTTATTCTGAATTTGATTTAAAATAATTGATTTGAAAAAATATATTTTTAAAACATTGAGACCAAGATTTTTGTTAGATTAATGCACATGTTTCTTTCAAGGGATGGTTTTTTTCTTTCTTATTCTTATAGCTTTGTTTTTCTACTTCACTTCCCAATAACTTTTGTACAAGTTTAACTTTTATTTTAATTGGTAGCGTTCAAGTCATTCAAAGTTTGGACATTTGTAAATAATGATTTTTTAATAGCAGCACCATTTTCTTATGTGGATTCTAATTCAATGGTTACATAGTTTCTATTTTTTAGATAATAATAATAAATTACACATGTTTCTCCACAAATGTCATTTAAAAAATTGGGTAAGAGTACAAACTTATAATTGTAGAAGTAGGAATAATAGCATCAGAAAGAATATTATTTCTGTAAAGTAGGAATAATGGCATCAGAAAGAATATTATTTCTGTAAAATAGCAATTATAGATTTTAGTTGCTATTGGTACGACCATAACCATACCCTAGTTTAAAAAGTCGGACCATACCCTACCCTAGACCCTTAAGATTTTTCATTACTAGATTCATACCTTTACCCTTAGGGTCCGTAGGGTCTTACAGGGTCCGACCTTCGAATTAAATACAATATATTTTTTAATATAAAATTTAAATAAATCATAATTAATATATTAAAATTTATTAAGAAATATCTTATAGATTACTAAAAATAATTAAAAAAAGTCAATTTCGTAGAATATATTTCAAAATATTTAAGAAATATATTATATTTTATAAATAAATAATAATAATAATAATAATTCTAATTAGAGTTTAATTATTATTTAGTTAGGGTCTAGTTAGTATAAGGTCTAAATTAGGATAAAAATTCATAGATTCATACCCTACCATCAACCATACCTTTAAATATAGACTCATACACATACCCTACCCTAGATCTAGTCAAAGTCAACAGACCATCGACCCACGGGGTAAGGGTAGGGTCCGATCCGCAGGGTATGGGCATTTCTGCCATCCCTACATCCGGGTCGTTTTTTAAAACTCTGAAAAAAATAAAAACCACCCCTAGAGCCAACGCGCAAATGGCAGCCACCCGAATTTCCCTCCAAGTACTCCCTCCTCCCTCCCTCCGCCTCCGGCCATCGTTACCCTCCACTCGCGGTGGAACAAAAATTGGAAGATGTATTATTTTGTTGCACGAGCACAAAGTCTTGAAGTGGATGAGAGTCGAGCCGATTTTAACGTAAATATTAAAAAAAAAATACAAAACGGAAATAAATTCGGAAACAGAAAAATATTTTAGAAAAATATTTTAGATCGTTTGATAAGAAAAAGAGTTGGATAATGCTTTACGCATCTTTTAGACACTAGAGTTTTAATATCATTTTATTTTAATTTTTAGCTTTCGACAAAATTGATTGCTTAAGCACAAACTTGACACTCAACACCGGTCATAAACGAAATAAACATATGTCAATTTAGTTCTAAAAAATATATATTCGTTAGAGAACTTAAAAAATTCAATCGAAACCGGTCAATAAAACAATGATGATAAACTTCATCGTCAAGATAAACAGATTCAAGATCACTAATTTCTTCCAAATGACCATGTGCAATAAAGCATCAATCTCCTACACCAAAGTACAATTAAGCATAATTCTACTACCCCAAATAGTTCAAATAATGCGATTAGTGTCACTTAATTGTGATGTTGGCCATTTGGTTGTTAAGTTTACTCTATTTGGAGCTTAATTAAATAGAAGGGCAAGTGGAGAAAGAAATTTACGTACTGATTATGTGAGACTGAGATTAAATAGTTAGTTTTTTTTTCGGTAGGGAGATTAAATAGTTATTTGTGTGGGATTTAATTCAGTATTGTTGGTCCCGGGGGATAATAGATGTTACAATAGTTTATTGCAAATCGTAACGACGTATATGACATGATCAACGATGCATTAGATTTTTTATTATATGGATATATTGTAACAAGGGTTGTGGAAATTTTATATTGTCTTTTTTGAAATTTTAATTTTATATTATCAACATTCAATATGTTATTTTTTTTTAAGGGGGATCATCTAATCTATTCTCAATTGTTTGAGATTTATTAGGAGGGGACGATTAGCAGTGACCAGGGCAGTTATTCGTGGGTTCAAGAAACACTACTCCTAAAGCAAATACCATATTCCACCCGGCGAGTTTAACTATTTGGGCCAATTTCGGATTAACAAAAGAGAGAATAGCACGTGTTATGAGTGTCGATCACTAATTATTAACTGGGTTTGTCTGTACTAAGTTAGTCAATTATCAATTTCCTGTGCAAGGATCCACCAGGATTTGGTAAGAATTTAATTTATTGTTGGATTAATGAAACTGTTGACCAACTTCCCATGCCTAGGATTTTAAGATCCGGAAAGATGGGACGACTTAATAAGATATATACTTGCCATTTCCATGGCTTACATGCCAAGGTCAAAAGACTTATTCTGTTGTTGACTCTTTGTGTTGCATAAATCTTTTAACAGAATTTTATGTATACCATGAACATGTTGTCACATATCGCACAGACTTCAAGCTTTTAAAGAATTTTGGTTATAAGGTTTGCAAGTAATTTTTTAAAATAATATCAACTAGTAATTTTCTCCATAAACATCACAAACTAAAAACAGGCTATAGGAATTTGAAGAAAAGAAAAGACTCGAGGAGACTATGAACGAGGGAGTCAAGAGAAGAGAGAGAAAAAAGAGTAGCGATATAAGGCGAAACATGTGTATCAATATTTAAAGGCAAATTTCTGAACTAAAAAAATATTTAAAAATATATACTCTTAATTGTGTTTTACCATTTTATATCACGCCGTTTTGTTCCATCTGCCGCCTAAGAACCCCGTGCCGAAGGCGGTCCCTCCGGCGGTGGTCTCGACCTCCAAGATGGCCGGAATCGAAAAGCTCCAAATTTGGGCGCCTCGTTGAAAATAGAGAGAAGGAGCTTCGAGGAAGGAGAGGGCTAGGATTGGGTTTTAGAGGAATTTATTTTATTTTTTTAAAAGAAGGGTATTTTAGTAATCTTAGGTTCAAGTTCGTCGGAGAAATCAACCGATTCCAACAACAGGGATTAAATAATACCGTTTTTACAAACTAGAAGGGCTACATAATAATAAAAAAAATAGAAAGGATAAATCGCTAATTTCTGCAAACCCAAGAAGACCGTGGACAATTATCTCTAATTTTTATTATTGTGTAGTTGCACGAGTTGGGAAAAACTTGAACAGGTAAAGAGTTCTCAAGAGAAACAGCTTTCATGTCTAGCATGTGCTAATGTGCCATACAACATATGATAAAAAAATTTCTTTGAATCCGATTTACGGAAAATACAAAATAGATATATATATGGAATAAGTTTAATATTGTATTTTCCATTCAAACCCATATTCAATTCCTTAATGACTCTTTCACCTCAACACATTATTCAACACTCTTATTTTTCACTAACTAGAGTTAGCTAAAGCCAAATTAGCTATCTTATTTTTTTATTCCTTTACATGCTGAGGTACTATTCTCTGATAGCAGCAGTAATTCAGTCTGAATTTTGTTTAATCACATTTTTGGCGACCTACACATTCTGATGCTCTAAGGCTACCAACCGGATAGTCTGGTCTCCCTTTTGGTACAAATTCAGATGGATACAAACTTTACGAAAAATAACTTTTAATAATGTTATATCTTTATGTACGATTTGTGTGAAAGAGAAGAGCTCGTTCTCATTAGGCCTTGGTTACAGTATATATACAATTGTAAGTTCTAACCCTAGTGCAACAGACGTACATAACTTTAACTAAGAAACTAAATCCTACAAATTATGAAGGATATACTATACAGGAGTAATACACGGAGGGCTCAATACTTCATGTTTTCACTCAAAATATTTAATTAAAATAAAATAATTTTTGCATGTCTAAAAATTGGCAACAATATATTATTTTACACTAGTATCGGATTAGTCATCCTGCACGTAATAATAAAAAGCTCATTAAAAGAATTTCGAATTACGGGAAATATAGAAGAAGAAAAAAACATATGGAATAAGTTTATATAGTTTTGGCAAGAGAGAAGAAAAATGGCATCCTTATATACATTTGGAAAATTGGAAGGGAAAACATATTTAATTATGATCACACCTAATAAATTTGTAGAATATGTCAACCCTAATTTACATTGTTATTTTCCTACATAGTTTACTATTATCTTGCCAAATACATAATCACAAATTAGTGATAGTAATTTATTAACATGTATTTTTATATCTTAAATACCACTAAAAACTAAAATAAACCATACGTTCTTATCTACTACTACGGACAGTGGAACAATTACGTAACTAATATCATACTAATAAAGAGGAAAGTGACAGTGGTTGATTTTCTCATTGAAGGGATTGGTAAGTATACAGATGTGATGTGCCTTTCTCTGTATATGCTCTACGGAGGAAAGAGAAAAAGGCTAAATGGCAAAATTACAATTGTCAAAAGATGCCACCGAATATTGAAAAATGGACGATTCGGTGTCAGAATTTATCCTCTTATCTAGCCGTGTAAATGCAGTGGGACTCATACGTTGACGTGGATTCGGTGGTAATTCTTTAGACTACCCGCATCCGTGTCCCTGTTATAGTTCGTGCCCTGGGCGTTACGTCAGCGTGCCTCTGCTCTCAGTTTTTCAGCTCACAGTGGTGCCCCTGCTACAGTGTTCTTGCCCCCAGCCACATCAGCTTTTTTCGAGCTCAGTTTTTTTTAAAATGTAACTAACTGTATTAAACTCGAATATTTTTTCGCGTAACTTCGAATACGCTAAATTAAATGAAGCACACAATTTTTTGAAATGGAAATTTTATAAAATTCGAAATATATTACATGAGAACCTGGAAAAAAATAACTTAGATTTGTATTTTAAAAAACATAATTTGTGGAATTACAAATTAAATATAATTTTTTTAAAATATATAAGTATATAGTTAGGGTTTAGGGTTAGGATTTAATGATTTATGATTTTAGGGTTAGGTTACTTCGAAAAATGATTGTTCAATACAAAAAAATATCCTTAGCAATTCATTATATTATATCCAACACTAACATTTCAAAAAAAAAAATAGAACTAGAACACTAACGTTTAAAAAAAATTAGAACACTAGACAAAAAAGTTTACATTCCAGGACTTGAACTCAAGTCTTCGGAGTAAGAGATGAGTATTCTGACCAACAAGGCTACAACGGATTATTGATAACTCTTAGAAAGGGAGGGACTTAGCAATTCATTATATTATATCCAACACTAACATTAATGTTACGTTAATTCCTTCTCGAAAAGCATTGAATTAAACAAGTCTTTATGGTTACCACATCGAATAAAACAAGAAAGGGAGGGCCTTTAGAGATGTATAAATAGAGAGGGTCTTTACTTAGTAATCTCAAAGCATACGTAAGTTTCAATTCTTTTTTAAAAGGATTGAAAACAATAAAAAAATATTTCTAATAAAAATACGGAAAATAGTTAAAGAAAATTTAGAAATTTTTTCTGAATTATTTCTCCGTTTTTTCGATTTTGTTTAATTTTTAAAAAAAAATAAAAAAAAGATGATTGGGCTGACCTGGAGGCGCCCTCGTGGTCAGGTCGCCCAAATCGTCTCGCGCCACCAGGAGCTGCGGGGGATCCAGTCACCTTATTTTTTTTTTTTGAAAAATTTTGCAAAGGTGAGGAGTGGGTTTCGAACCCATGTCCTTAAGGGGGAGAACTTCACCATTGGGCTGCCACAATTTTTTGATATTCTTATTCAGCTTAATTATATTTAATATTTATCATGAATATTATAAATTATATAAATACGAAAATAATTCAAAAAACTTCAAAAAAACTCGGACAAATTAGAAAAACATTTGTAAAAATCATTTTTACTATTTTCAACTTTTTTTTCCAATCGAAAGTTTTTAAAATGTTTTTGATAAATTTATACAAATGTTTTAATCTAAACAATTAAACTTTTGGGGTAAAAAAATTATTAAACACTATAAATTATATTATTTTGCAATATTATGTTTGAATTATATGTTTTTTAATTTTTTTGATAATTGTATACAATAATCTCATTTGTCTTATATAGATTATGTAATTTGAAATAGATTATGTAATTTGATGTAAATTATGTATTTAAATGTAAATTGATATAAATTATGTAATTTAATGTACTTATGTAATTGAAAAAACTTATATATACATGTATTTATGTATCTTAAAAATCATAAACTCTAAACTCTTACTCTAACCCTAACCCTTACCATACAATTATATATCTAAAAAAATTATATTTAATTTACAATTCTACGAATTTGTAATTAGAATTATTTATAAGTAATTTTTTATTTTCAAAAATTCTTATTTTGGTTGGTTCGAAATTAAATTTAGCGTTTTCGAAGTTACGCGAATCAATATTCGAGTTTAATATAGTTAGCTGAATTTAGAAAACTGAGTTAAAAAAAAACTGACGTGGCGCCCAGGGCGTGGCACTGTAACGAGGGCACCACTGCTTGTTCATTCTTGAATTTTATCATTCTTTTTTGCAGGAATACGTTCCTATTCAGGACGGAGTTACTCCTATGTTGAGATGGGATACCGAATAATAATTTAGCTAGACTGGATTTTGGACTGGACTTGATTGCCAAGTAGCTGATTTTGGCCACCCAGAAATTTCTTCCCTTTTTAGTGCAACAAATTTGGCTTTTCTGAATGTGTAATTTGGAAAGCACTAGGAAAAAATCCACAAGCATTCTGTTCGGCCAAGTCCACTCAACTTTTATTGTTAACCATCATGTTTAACTCCTACGATATTTATGATCTATTCAAATCATTGTTTGAAAAATGTGGTCCGACCAGCAATTGGACTGATCGGACCACAAAACAATCCTACCAACGTTCCATTTTTCGCTTGAAAAATGTTTTCGTGCGGGCTGGTTGAAATTTGGTCAAACCACCTAGTTTTCAACAAAAATGGATCGGTGATTTTCCGGTTGAACCGGAAAAGAATCGATATTGAATAATAAAGGGATAATTGCCCTCGCCCCCTGGGGTTTGCGGAAATTAGTGATTCAGCCCCTCTATTTTTTTTTATTATTTAGCCCCTCTAGTTTGTTAAAAGGGTGCCTCTATGACTGAAATCCGGCCATTTTTCTGGCGAAAATGGACCTAAGATGACGAAAATACCCTTTTCCTTTAAAAAGTAAAATAATTAATTGAAACACAAAATCATATAAAATAGAAACTTTGTCTAATTGGGCTGAAACTTGTCCCATGTGTCTATAAGCATATTTAATTGAATTTTGGAATAAAAACGTCTGGATTCTCATGAGCCAATTTTGAAAAAGTCTCGGGATACCAAAAATATAGAGTTTTAATTTATTTTTTTACTAAAGATGGAGTCTTTAGTAAAGATGCTTAAAGACACATAGAACAACTTTTAGGTCATAAATTCACTAAATATGCTTAAGAACACATGGGACAAGTTTTAGCCCAATTAGATAAATTTTCTATTTTATATGATTTTACAAAATTTTGGCACATTGAAAAAAAAAAATACTTATGTTCCTCCTAAATTTCTGAAATATTTTACGTAAATCAAGTATATTTTTAGGATGCTTCAGGAAACATTTCAGCTCAATATGAATTATGATTGTGTTTCAATTTATTTTTTTACTTTTTAAAGGAAAAGAGTATTTTCGTCATCTCAGGTCCATTTTTGTCGGAGAAATGGCCAGATTTCGGTGATAGGGACTAAATAATATCCTTTTCACAAACTAGAGGGGCTAAATAATAATAATAAAAAATATAAGAGCTGAATCACTAATTTCCGCAAACCCCAGGAGGTCAGGGCAATTATCCCAATAATAAAGGAAAAAGGGCTGCTCGCGTGGACTTTGCCCGAAAGTA
>SOPF01023476.1:6788-39803 GCA_012979155.1 Hypericum perforatum
CTCCTTCGCAATCCTGAGGTTTTCTTGGACAATCCTTCTTCAAGTGGCCTTTTTCACCACACTCATAGTAATTTCCCCTAAACCTCCTTGACCCCGACTTAGATCCTTTTCCATCTTTTTCTCCTCGATCTCCATGGTTACTCATCACAACCAGCACTTCTGGGCATTCATCTCCAATTTTTCTCCTTTGATGAAACCCTAAAAGAGCACTTATGATCTCCTCCAACTCTAGGGACTCCTTTCCCACTGTCAGAGTTGTAACCAAATTCTCGTAGGAACTAGGTAAGGAATTCAGGAGCAACAATGCCTTATCTTCCTCCTTGAACTTCACATCAACCTTTCTTAAGTTGCTCACTAGCTGACTGAAACTATTAATATGTTGGCTCAAATCCGAGCCCTCCTTCATCTTTAGCCCGTACAACTGTTGCTTAAGATAAAGCTTGTTCGACAAAGACTTAGACATGTACCTTGCCTCCAATTTCTTCCATACCTCAGCTGGTGACTCCTCATCCATCATGTGATACATCACTTCATTTGCCAAGCACAAGCAAATTGTCGCCACCGCCTTGGCCTCTATCTCCTTCCACTCTTGGTCTCCCATCTTCTTGGGTTTATTCTCCAAGAGCGCGACAACCATCCCTTGTTGCATGAGGACATCCTTGACACGCCTTTGCCACAACTCGAAATTCAATGAACCATCGAACTTTACAAGAGCAAACTTTGCTTCGTCCATCTTCCTCTCACAAAAAAAAGCTCTGATACCAGTTGTTAGGATCGCACAACACCAACGCGGGAACAAAGTTGCAGCAAAAGAACACAGACACAAGGATATAATATGGTTCGGCCTATTGCCTATGTCCATGGCGAGAAAGGAGAACTTTTATTGATTAGAACCAAGTTACAAAGCCTTACATAAACCCTAGTAACATGCCCTTATATAGTGGACAGCACTTGGGATACAAGAAAACCTATCTAGGTCGAACTAGGAGTCCAAAATAAGTCCCAAGCTAATTAGGAGATTTTGTCACAGCAGTAGCACCCAGCGTATGCTGGGTGCCTAACGGACGTTGGCCTTCGCTTCTGGACCCCCCAGCGTACGCTGGGGTGCCAGCGAACGCTGGCCCTCGAATTCTCGCCACAACTCAACACTTTTACCACGCATCAACTTTCCATTCAAAATTATAATAATACACTGATTTCCTAGGTTCAATAACTAATCCACTCTCCTCATAGTACGTATCAACTATCCATTCAAAATTATAATGTACACATTAATTTACTTCATTTTTGCTTTCCTAATCTTTTGTTTATAAAATCCATGGGGCTATGCAAATGAAATCAATTTATTTGATGACGTATTGAGTGATGAAATGTGAAGAAACAAAACTACTAAAAGTGAAACGAAGTGAAATGGTGAAGAGATGGGCAATCTACCATTAAAGGTGAAGCTTGAGCTAATAACCATCAAGTCAGTTATAGTGTAACGCTCTATGATTTGACCGACTAGCTCCAGTATACCAACACGGATCTTTTCAGCCGTGCTTTGTCTTCACTTACATGTACCCTGAGAAACTTCCCAGGTGGTCATCCTGATCCTACCCTTGACCAAACGCGTTAACCTTGAAGTTTTTTCAGGATGTGTGTCCGAAAAGAAGGTGCAATTTATTGGTATAGACAGTAACAATCAAATCACTTAAGCCTTTCACACAGTACATATACGGAGTATCACATTCACCCTTCCTTAAATATGCGACATCTTCGTCGTGTTAGATACACACAATCCCAGAATCCCTCGCTTGTAGGTGTATTTGATCCCCAAATCACACCGTACAAGTTGAGGTTGCTCTGATACCAAATGTAACACCCTATGATTTGACTGACTAGCTCCACTGTACCAACATGAGTCTTTTTAGTGTGCTTTATCCTCACTCGTACGCACCCTAAGAAACTTCCTAGGTAGTCACCCATCTTGATTCTACCCTCAGCCAAATGCGTTAACCTTGGAGTTCTTTCAGGATGTGTGCCCGAAAAGAAGGTGCACCTTGTTGGTATAGATAGTAATAATCAAATCACTCAAGTCTTTCATATAGTACATATATGAAGTATCACATATAGAGAGGAACTTTTCTATTTTTATTATTTCGTAAAATCATCAACTAATGATTAGCTGACCTTTTATACAATCGTTGATTGGTTCCAGGTTATCCACGTGTGTTTCACAATTACAATATGGTACCGTGATTTTAGGAATCTATCAAACTAGTCCTACGATTACAAAAAACATAATATTAATTCAATTATCTTCCATTGCCAATCTAATTAATAAAGTCACCTTTGCTGCTGGATTCTTCAACACGCCTCCATAAGCTAGACAATAGATGTCGAGGAGGCTTAGCTTATCAGTGAGAAACTCAAAAGGATTGGCTATAAGACTCTTCAAAAATAAATCAGCAAGTTGATATTGATTTTTCATATGGAAAAGCTTGATAAGACCTTGTTGGACTTTCTCACGAACAAGGTAGCAATCGAGTTTGATGTGCTTGGTCCATTCATGAAAGATAGGGTTTTTAGCAATATGAATGGTGGACTTGTTGTCATAGTAAATCAGGGCAGGTTCTATAATAGACACATGAAGGTCATGTAACAGGTAGCGGATCCATTGAACCTCACATGTAGTTGCAGCAAGAGCTCTATACTTAGTTTTTGAAGAAGACCAAGAAATAATAACCTGCTTCTTTGCCTTTCAGGAGATTAAGGAATCACCCAAATAAACACAAAACTGTGTAACAAATTATCAAGTGTCAATGCAAGCAGCCTAATCACTATTAGAGTACGCCTTTATTTGTGTTTGGACTGGTGGATCCTCAATTATTGCGAAGACTGTGACTTTGGCATTGGGAACAGCTAGATAGAATAGACCTTTTCCTGGTGATCCCTTGATATACTTCAATACATGATAAGCAGCTTTGAGATGAGAATCGCATGGTACCGATAGAAATTGACTCAATTATTACACAGTAAAGCTAATGTCATGCCTGGTTGCTGTTAAGTATAATAGTTTCCCTACCAAATGTTGATAATGAGAGGAATCTTCCAAAATTAGTTTGCCATCAATAGCAATCTTGCTAATTGGAGCACCAGTTGTGTCATATGTAAGCTCGTCCAAGAGAATTCCATCAATGCTACTCAATTTATAATTTAAATCCATTGGTGCCTGGCGTGGCTTACAACCAAAGAAGCCAGCATCTTGCAAGAGGTCCAGAGCATACTTCTTCTAACAGAGATGCAAGCCATAAGCATTATGAGCAACCTCTAAACCAAGAAAATAACAAAGAGAACCAAGATCCTTGAGTTTGACTATCTGTTCTAGATGATGCTTCACTGCAACAATCATATTAGGAGAATTGCCAGCTAAAATAATATTGTCAACATAGATGAGTAAAGCAGTGAATGAGGTAGATCGAGCATGTGTGAACAAGGAGTAATCACTCTTAGACTCAACAAATCTAAAATCAAGCAAAATGGATGTGAGCTTCGCAAACCATTACCAACTAACTTGTTTTAGTCCATAGAGAGATTTTTGAAGACGACAAACCTAGTAAGCATCATTAGGTGAGACAACGAGACCTTGAAGAAGGATCATATAAACCTCCTCTACATGAAGAAAGGTGTTATTCATATCCAGCTATTCGAGGACCCAACCAGTTTGGATAGCAACAGCAAGTAGAGTTCGAACAGTTGTCATCTTTACTACTGGACTAAAGGTATCAAAATAGTCAATGCCTAAGGACTGAGTATATCATTTAGCAACTAGACATGCTTTGTACCTTTCATGCTCCCGTCTGCCTTGTGTTTAATTTTAAATACACACTTGTATCTAATGGGAAGCTTACTAACGGGAAGATCAACCAAACGCCATGTATTATTGTAAGCAAGAGCTGATAACTCCAATTGCATAGCATCTCTCCAATAGTCTTCCTTAGAAGCCTGTTCATAGGTTTGTGGTTCTATCTGGTTGGCAACAGACACATTAAAAGCTCAGAATTAGGTTGTAAGATGTGACAAAGTAAGATAAGACTTTAAAGGGTATGGAGTGGAAAAAGAAAAAGATGGACATGAGGGAGATGCGGTTGACTATGTAGCACAGATCTCATAGTCTTGAAGGTATGTTGGAAGTGTTTTGTATCTAGTGGAGTATCGAGATATGGGTTAAGAAGGGTTGTGTGATGTATGGGGAGAGTTAGAATATGGCAGGGTTGAAGGCAGAAGAGGTTGCAGGGGAGATAGGGGAGGTTGCAGAGGAAGTTGTTGATTCTGCAGATAGTTAGATTCAGGCCTAGCACAAGAAGTATCTGATGATCTGGAGGAAGGAAGTGATGTCTGGGAAGTGGAAGGAGAGCTGAAGATGTCAGATGACTCTGAGTTTGTTGGAAGAGGAGATAATAGAAAAGTCTGCAGATTATCAGAGGAGTCTGCATTCTGCAGAACTTGAAGATCTTCAACTTGGGCAAGATCTTCAACCTGGGTTTTTGACTGGGCTTCAAACTGGGCTTCGAACTGGGCCGAATGGAGAATAGGATTGGGCTGGACTAACTTATGATTGTAAGCGGGTTTGTAAATATGAGATTGCTTGAAGGAAAATATCTATTCATAGAAAATCACATCTCGAGAAACAATAATCTGATGTGATTCCAAATTATACAACCTATAACTTTTCATGCCTTCTGGAAATCCCAAGAGAACATACTGACGAGCTCAAGGTTCAAGCTTGGTTCGATGCACTGATGGAATAGAAGTATAACTCAAGCATCTAAACATCCACAAATGCTTGTAATTTGGTGGTTTGCCATGAAGAATTTCAAAAGGAGTTTGATCATCTATCAAAGTACTAGGCAGGCGATTAATCAGATGAACAACAAAAAGCATAGCATCACTCCAAAAACAAGTAGGCATGTGAGCTTGAAAGAGTAAAGCACGAGCTATGGTTAAAATATCTTGATGTTTCCTTTCAATTTGACCATTTTACTTAGGTTTATAAACACAAGTAACTTTATGAATGATTCCTTCTTGTTGATAAAATTGTTGCATATCAAATTCCTTTCCTTGATCCGATCTTATTCTTTTTACTTTTCTTTCAAATTGTCTTTCTACCATATGACAAAACCTCTGTAAAGTCTCACGAACAACTGATTTATTCTTCAACAAGTATATCCAAACAGATCAAGAATGATCATCAATTACAGTGAAAAAATATGTAAATCCATCATGCGATGGTTCTCGATATGGACCCCATATGTCCACATGAATCAAATCAAAACTGGAATCTGCAATGGAGTCACTCAAAGCAAATGGTAACCTCTTGTGTCTGCACAAATGATAAACTTCATAATGATCTAATTCAGAGCCTTGTATAGCTGGATCCAGTGCTTGAATTTGCTTTATCCGCAACCAAGATATGTGTCCAGGATGACACTGCCAGAGGTTTGAAGGAAGGGAGCTACTGGCTATGAGAATGGACGCTGGTGGAAGGTTAGCAGGATCAGGTTTAGGTATATGTAAAAGATAGAGACTATGTGACTGCACAGCTTCATCAATCACCCTCGAACTGATGTGGTCCTAAAGAAGATAGACATTGTGATCAAACTTGACACTGAATAGAAAATGTGTAGTGAGTTTACTAACAGACAAGAGGTTGAAACTAAAGTTGGGAACTAAGAGAACATTGAACAAGAATAATTAATCTGACAAACGTACAGTGCCAACATGAGTAGTTGCAATACGGTTATCATTGGGCAAGATGATATTGGTACTGGATATAGGCTGCATCTCTATAAAGAAATGGGCACTACATGCTATATGCTCGAATGCCCCTGAGTCTATGACCCAAGTAGTCAAGGAACAACTAAGATGAGAGATACTATGGGAGAGAGTAAAGTATTTACCAGAAAATAGGTGTTTATATATAGAATTGACCTAAGAATGACCTGGTGGTGTAGACCTAGGAACTAAACACTTAGGCGCACCAAAAAACTATTGAATCAATGTTAGCAACTGCTTAAACTGATCTGTAGAGAGACCTGTTTTGTGTAGTGCTGTCATCAAAGGGGCATCAGCAACTTCAAAAGCTTCTCCAGATTGGACAGATCTTGCGAAAAAACTTGGATGACTAGAAAAGGAAGGCTTGTTAGTGAACTTGAAATTAGGAGGAAAACCATGTTTTCGATAACACTTCTCCATTGTGTGTCCTTCTTTGCTACAATAGGTTAAAATAGGTTTTTTCCCATCAGTCTAATTCTTTCGCTGAGGTTGATTACTAAAGACTTTGACACTCGCATTTGCAGAGGATTCCTTGGATTTCACAGTTCCAACCACATGTGATGGATTGGAATTCAAAATTTGTTGCTCATATTGTAAAGCGAGGTACAAAGTCCGACTTATATTGGGAAGAGGATCCACGAGCATAATCTGGGAACGTAGTGTGTCATAATTCTCGTTTAACCTGATCAGAAACTTGATCACCTGATCATGTTATAGATAAACACAGATGGAACGCACAGATTCACAATCTGAGGAACCCTTCTCTTTGTCCACACATTTGCACAGAGTAGTGGGACGATACTGACAAAACTGATTCCAAAGAGTACAAAACGTGGTGTAATACTCTGTAATAGATAAACCTCCTTATTTCAGAGTGCAAAGTTGCATCTATAGACGAGCTATTTGAATCGACTCCCCTGTACCAAAATGTTCCTTCAAATCCTTCCATACGTCTGCTACAGAATCTAAACTATTGAGACTCTGAGCAATAGAAGGTTCAACTGATGCCATCAACCAACTAATGACCATATTATTGCAACCTTCCCACTCTAAATAATCGTCATCCTCAAAATCAGGCGATTTAAAACTCTCCTCAGCTAACAACCACTTTTTCTTCGATCTCAAAGCACGTTGCATGTATTTACTCCAACTATGATAGTTAGTGTTGTTGAGCGGAGGCAAAACCAAAACAGAAGCAGGATTCTCACTCGGGTGTATGTATAGATTGGGATCACGAAGAGTACCACTCTAAATAATTGTCATCCTCAAAATCAGGCGATTTAAAACTCTCCTCAGCTAACAACCACTTTTTCTTCGATCTCAAAGCACGTTGCATGTATTTACTCTAACTATGATAGTTAGTGTTATTGAGCGGAGGCAAAACCAAAACAGAAGTAGGATTCTCACTCGGGTGTATGTAAAATAGATTGGGATCACGAAGAGTACCATGATGCAGGACATTGGAAGCAGTCAGAGCTCCTTGAGCTCCTTGTGGAAGAGTCAGAGCACCTGGAGTCCGAGTTTCGAGATGCGATGGTGAATCCACCATGAGAGCTTCTTTAAAGCTTCTTTGTATCGAAGAATCTAGATTGAATCGAACTAACTCTAGCACGAAGGCTCCGATACCATGATAAAATGTGAAGAAACAAAACTACTGGAAGTGAAACGAACTGAAATGGTGAAGAGATGGGCAATCTGCCATTAAAGGTGAAGCTTGAGCTAATAACCATCAAGTCAGTTATAGGGAGGAACTTTTCTGTTTTTATTATTTCGTAAAATCATCAACTAATGATTAGCTGACCTTTTATACAATCGCTGATTGGTTCCAGGGTATCCACGCGTATTTCATAATTACAATGTGGTACCGTAGTTTTAGGATTCTATCAAACTAGTCCTACGATTACAAAAACACAATATCAATTCAATTATCTTCCATTGCCAATCTAATCAATGAAACCTTTGCTGCTGGATTCTTCAACATTGAGTTTAAATATTTTAAAAAATGAAAGGTACAATCGTAGATCAACAATTAATAAGATTTTTTTGTTCTTACAAAAATGTTATGAATTTGAACTATTAAAAATATAATACCAACTTCTTCTTTTTTTTTGGAATAATATCAACTTAAATAAACTAATGAAAGCGCTCGTTCACACTAAGCTAAATTAATTGGCGCATTAATGTTTCGATAGCATATAGTGTAAACAAATTACAATGGGAAAAGTTTAAATTTGATATCTGTGGTTTGACAGATTTTGCGTGATGATCCTGTGGTCCTAAAACGACTCTCATGATCCTGTGGTTGGCTAAAAATTTTGCGGCATAGCCTCGGGACGCTTCCGAGCCTGAAAATCACTCCAAGCCTAAAAACGGTGTCGTTTTGAGAATGGCTTAAAATTTCATTTTCAATCATCACTTTTTATAATTTTCAAAAAACCCCCACTTTTAAAAAACAAACCCACGCACTCTCCTCCCTCAAACCCACCTTTAAAAACCTAGATTAGGGAATTTCAAAATACCTTAATTTCCTATCCTCTTTATATATATACACACACACACACACAAATACGTGGCCTCCTCTGAGCCCAAGTCCCACGAACCAGCGAAGCAGAAGAAGCGTCGCATAATCCGGGGAGAAAGTGCTTAACAACCGAGCTATACTCGTGACTATTGTAATGCAGAAGAAGCCTCTCCTGCAAGGCCACCACAACCATTGAAGATGATGATGATGTCAGCGAGTGAACTTGGCTTGAACCATAATAATAATACTAAGAGAAGAGAAGAAGAAGGAAATGGGAAGTAACATGCTTTCTGCCGAATCGGTCAGAGACAAGGCCCCATGTGAAGGCCCCGACGAGCATATCGGAGAAGACGACGGTGGAGAGGAGGGACTCCTGAGCTGAAGAGAGGGACCATTGAGACTTGAGGGTGGGCCCGATAAAGGACAGGATCATCACTTCCATGGCCTCCGTGAACCACTCGCATCCTGCGTAGACGAGGCAATAAACAAAAATGGACAGTAGTGTAGAGATGGATAAGGAGAGGCTCGCGGCGGAGATGGACTTCAACGAGGACTCATCCAACGTCAAGCTCAGTTATGGCTACACATGCAGCCGCCCGTCCCCGACCATGTCTTCTTCTTCCTCGTCACGGGGCCTCTTTTTCTAGCCGTCCTGGTCTGGTTCACCAGCCTGGAGCTAGATCGGCTCCTTGACGTCTGGTCGACCAGTCACTCTCTCCGGCTCCAGGACATCGACGAGGCCACCCAGCTGACTCTCTCTGCTGTGACGCTCTTCCTCCTAGGCATGTACTAGTCCAGAAAGCGGTAGGTCGGGCCCGTCTACCTAGTCGACTTCGTGTGCTACAAAGGGGAGGATGAGAGGAAGATGTCGGTGGATACGTTTATTAAAATGATAGAAGAAAACGGTGCCTTCGAGGATGAGACCCTCCAAATCCAGTGCAAAATCTCCACGCGCTCTCGACTCGACGACAAGACGTACCTACCCAGGGGAATAATCGCTCACCCCCTGAACCTGAGCATGAAGGAGGCACGCGTCGAGGTCGAGCTCGTAATGTTCGGTGCACTTGACGTGCTCTTCACCAAAACATCGCTAAACCCTAACGACATCTCCATTCTCATCATCAACTATAGCTTGTTCAACCTGACGCCGTCTCTGGCATCGATGGTCGTCAACCATTACAAGCTCCGTTCTTGGCAGGATGGGGTATGTTTTTTAAAGGTGGGGGATTTTTTGAAAATTATAAAAAGTGATGATTGAAAATGAAATTTTAAGCCATTCTCAAAATTGCACCGTTTTTAGGCTCGGAGTGGTTTTTTGGCTCGAAAGCGTCCCGAGGCTACGTCGCAAAATTTTTAGCCAACCACAGGATCATGAGAGTTGTTTTAGGACCACAGGATCATCACGCAAAATCCGCCAAACCACAGGTATCAAATTTAAACTTTTCGCAATTACAATTGTACAACCGTACCTAAATAGTGGACTAACGAAAACCCCAAAATGCCCAAAAGCTGACCAGTCTAGTCTTGTTCATCCCACCAAACCCGCAGCGAGAGAGAGAGAGAGAGAGAGAGAGTGAGATCTCATCCCAAGTCTCAGTAGTTTAACCATTAATTAACCATTACCAAAATCTAATCCCTTAATAATTCTTCCTGTTGAGTAAATCTTTCTCCTCCCCATTTAATAAAGCTTAAACAGGTGCATTCCCCTTCTACATACTCAGGTAACTTCGGCTCTCGCTTCCTACCTTTTTTCTATAAATTAAATAAAAATCTGTTATTCCCGCTGATGGGTTCATGAGAAACTGCATGGAATTTGAGTAATTGGGTTCGTTAAAGCTCCCGCCTTTTCGCGTAATTCCTCGTAAATTTCCATGCTTTTGTGTTTGTCAGAGTGGCAAACAATTGTCTTAAAATTCTGGGTTAGACACAAAGACAACCCATGAACATTGTTGTCCTCGCACGACCTCTTGTTATTTTTAAGTATTGAAAATCCACCGAACCTCGTTTGATGTTAATGTTTTTCTTTGGTCTGAATTGGCAGAGAGGTTAATGGAACGGTTGGTGGCCAAATCCCATGTACATTGTGTTAATGCTTCTTATAGGATCCATAATCATCCCAAATTACTGCCATCGGTTTCCCTTGGCTTGACCAAGCACTGGAATAGGAGCCAAGCTCTGTTTATGGAACATCCGCAGTCTTTCAAACCAGTTGCTGCTTCGGGCCAGCCCGTCCAAGCCACTGCCTCGGACCGCCTCGACAATTCCCTGCCTTCCAAAGGTTATAATCCTTTGAAATTTGAATGTTGAGTTTTGTGATGATATGGGTCACATCAGTTCAGCATTTGATTGTTTTTCTTTTCCTACGAGCAGAGGTTCTTGAAGTTTGGAGGAGTGCGGATGCAGTTTGCTTCGATGTGGATAGTACTGTATGTCTAGACGAGGGCATTGACGAACTTGCCGAGTTTTGTGGCGCTGGAAAGGCTGTTGCTGAATGGACAGCTAGGTTTGTCTCCTTTTGATCTGAACGCTTAGGCATATGCTGTTATATTACGTTAGATATGATTTTATTGTGTGTCATCCTAGAGCAATGGGTGGTTCCGTTCCTTTCGAAGAGGCCTTAGCTGCCCGGCTATCGCTGTTCAAACCTTCCCTGAAAACGGTGCAAGATTTTCTCCAGCAGAGACCTCCAAAGTACGTTAGCACTTCTATCTTGGTTTTACAGTCATAACTACCGTATTTTTTGTGCCCGTACATAGTTGTCTAGTTTCCAAAAAGCTGTGTATCTATTTTGGTTCTTAATTTATTTAGAATTGTCAGCATTAAGGTATGTTCCCTTGCTTCTAACCTATCACTAAGCATCCAACTTAACTGTTTTTGAAAAGTCTGAAGTTTGATCTCTTTGATTTTGTAAGCTATTTCTGTTTCCATTTGCAAAATAGCTATTGCGAATGATATGAACCCTGTTATTTGTAACTTGAAGCGGTTTGTGCTTGCTCTAATAATTGGTTAGATCAACACTTTTTAAGGCCCCTAGATCAGCTACTTAGATCAGAAAAGCTGCTTAAACAATCACAAAGCCGTTATTTACTTGGTCAAAACGGATATTCTGTCATTCAATACCGATGGAAAAGTTCATCTTGCCACTTTTTCTCCATGGTGAGAATGGAAGTATATCTTCATTGTTGTTTTGATTTGTTATACAGGGACATAAACTCTTTTCTTCCAACGATATCCCAAGGTCTAACGTTTCCTTGTTGTTTACTACTTTTGTTGTTTGTTCTGTAGGATTTCTCCTGGTATTGATGAGCTAGTCAAGAAGCTCAAGGCTAAGAATGTCGATGTATATTTGGTATCCGGAGGATTTCGTCAAATGATTAATGTACGGTGCTAGATCTTTCTTTTTGTTTACCACATCATATGACCAATGTTGCTTTAAAGCTGCATTAGTTGGGTCGTTATGCTTGCAATAAAAAAGTTCATTGCTATATATTCTCCAACCTCATGCCAGTTGATTTTTCAACAATATGTTATTTGTGATAACAAATTTGAGCAAAACGGAACCTTTTATTTCTTGATGAGGTTATTCCCATTCATCAATTCGGCTTTCTGAAGGAGTAAATCAGTTGATTGTCAAGCGGTTTGTTTCAAAGTCCAGAAAGTAGCATCGCTACAACATTCAGCTGAACATGCATCCCTCCGCGTTTGAGGTCTTAATATTTGTTTACCTGTGCAGCCAGTAGCATCAATCCTAGGAATCCCCGAGGAAAATATATTTGCCAACCAACTTCTCTTTAGTAGCTCAGGGGAGTTTGTTGGATTTGACAAAGATGAACCTACCTCAAGGAGTGGAGGTAAAGCCACTGCAGTTCAGCAGATACGAAAAGTAAGTAGTCCCTATCATTCTATCTGCTTCGCGTTTGATCATGTGGCCCTTAAACTCATTGTGAAAACTGATGAAAATTGTTAACCAGGCTCGTGGATACAAGACTTTGGTTATGATGGGAGACGGCGCAACAGATCTCGAGGTTAGTGATTATTTCAACTCTTAAGCTTAGACTGGATCATTTTCCCTCATGTTCCGAAGTCTCACACAAGCATTGAGCAGAGCCAAGATCTAAAATACACAATCCTTGTTTTTCCTTCGAGTATAATTTGTGATTGTCTTAAAAAAGATGAGTTGCCGTAAGCTCTCATGTGATCTCTTATAATTCGGAATTGATTCATCTGTAGGCTCGTCAACCAGGAGGTGCTGACTTGTTCATCTGTTATGCTGGTGTTCAACTTCGGAGTGCTGTTGCAGAAAAAGCTGATTGGCTGGTTTTTAATTTTACAGACTTGATAAATTCTTTGGAATGAGTTAGAATTCAATGATACCATATCTATTTTATTCTTCTAATTCTTTGCCTGCACCAATTCTCGTGGGAGGGAGCCTATATAAAGAAGTGTTATCTTGGTTTTTGTCAGATTGCCAATTTGATACTCTTACTAGAATAGGCAGTGTGAGGATCTTGTGATGTCAACTACGAATGTGACTTTTTATATTGTCAATGTTTGCTGCTGAAGGGATGTTCCTTTCGTACGTTACCTTAGATTTACTACTTCATTGTGATGGTTTAACATGCTTTAATCATTGAGAACTATGATGGATGGACCATACCATCAGTAAGAACGTGGAACCATGTATCCTCTTGATCTTTTCATTCAAGAGTTCGCCAGAAAACAAGCAGAGTAAGTTTCAGAAGAAGTTGTTCGTTCCTCTTCTAGTGTGCTGAAGACACATTTATTGCAAGTTTGAGGCTCGTCCTTTTTCTATAAGCGTAAGGTGTTGGGTAGGATATAAAAATTTTTATGTGGTACTAGAGAAAATTAGTCTAAAAGTTCATGGTCTATATACTCGCATTATCTCCGTTAAAGTATGGAGAAACGGTGTGAGACTCATGCAAATTTCAGCCCGATGAACTTATGAGTAGAAAATTTTCACATTAAAAATTGCAAGTGAGACCAACTGGTTTATAAATGTAACTATAATGTGGACTATAATTACTTTACAATAAGTAAAGATGTTAAATGTAATTACTGTAATTACTTAACAATAATTATAAATGTAATTATCCACATACTCACTTTTGTTAAAGATGTTTACTACAATAATATAATGTCGAATCTCCATGATAGACAAATACCAAGTACTGAGCCGTGTAAGAGAAAATTTTGTCAATATTTGATATTGAAAGTTATTGCTCAATTTAAAAGTATAGTAATCAAAGTAGTGGATGTTACTATATAGTTTTTAAAAATGTATGATAAAAAGTTACCATCAAGTACTCAGAATTTGGTCTGACTTTTGGGTTAGCCGGTTAGACCAGATTTTTTCTTTCTAGTTATTTTGTAATTTTTTGAAATATATATAGGCATATAGATAAATAATTTATGTAATAAACTAATAATAAAATAATAGGTAAAAATAATAAAATATAAACATACCAAATTTGTTGAAATACACCAAATAAAACGAACGGGTAGTCCCTTATCGAAGGTGGAACCATAGATCAGTAAATCAGATTCGTACGAATAGTCTGGTTGACACGAATTTTCCGTGCGAATCATCCAGTTTGACAAGAATTTGTTCTGTCCGCAAGGTGAGCAAGTTTGTTGACAAAAACAAGGCGTTTTTGAAGGCGATTAGTGCTCGGACCGGCAAACCATATTTTTTTAAAAACATTGGTTACCATTACAATAGTTCTTGACCGAAAAGCTACCGGGCAAACTTGCATATAAAAAGCTGTCAAAAAAAACTTGCATATAAAAAGTAGGTGGGATAACGGTGAGTTGAAACTATTGAAATAAATATCCTTATAACTCCATCTTAGATTTGTCAAGAAATAATTGTCTTGATTGGAAATATCCATCAAAGTTTTAAAAAAGAGCTTATGTTATCAACCAGCGTATGGATTTTTTTTTATGTGATATCACATTTTATTTTAATTTCTTCTTAAACTTTTGCAACTTTCACGTAAAAATTACCAAACATACATAAAAAAAGTTTTTTCTCCTGAAAATAAGCCTATTCTTTTCATCCCTTTCAAGAAAATAATCTCACGAAATCCGAAGTATGGTGTAAGAAAATGCAATGTGTGTGTGTGTGTATATATATAACACTTTTATTGTTTGTGTTTGTGCGGAGTTGTCTATTGGGACAAGGCATGAATATGTTGCAACATTGGGGCGATTACAACGAGGTCTTTTTCCGTAGTTATTACTTATCAACCTCGATAAATCCAAATTACATGTCTCCGAAGAAGTTTAGATTGTAAAGTCACGGCTCAAAACTTCTTAGTCTTCTCTTTCAAAGAAAATGTTAGTTATGGCATTTTTGGATTCCGGTTAATATCACGCAGCATTTTAATGCTCACAAAGTTATTCGGATATTTGAATTGTGAAAAAAATTTATTAACAATTTTAATAATGTTGCATATTCAAAGATTAGAATTGATTTTTAAAATTTTTTATAAGTAAATTTTGTATTTAGTCTTAAAAAATCACCAAAATAGTTGCACTAGTAGTACATCGTCTAACTTAATTTGTAATTCTTAAATTAAGTGGAATTAAATTCCTTCTCAAAAGAAAAAGTTGAATTAAGTTGCATTAGTCGATATTCTTGTAGACAATTTCGAGGAATTTTTTTGGATAAGAAGACTGGCCAATTGCACAAGAGGAAAAGATTTGCAAAGTGAAGTCTCATGATTAAATGGCGTATGCAAATAACAAACAGTCCAAAATATATTTTGATTCATAATCATACCAGTTAGATCGTACTAAAATGAACACGAATTTTTAAAACATTGGACAACATGGGAATTTATCCAATTATTGCAATAAGGGAAGCAAATTATTCACCTGAGGAAAAGAATAACAAATTTGTATAAATTAGGAATAATCTTTACTGACTTCTGAAAAAGAAAAAATTGCCCTAAATAAATCAGTTACTGTACCCTACCAAAATCACAAAAGAAAGAACTTGGATAAGAGGCGGTGTTTTGCATGTGCATCGTTAAAAACCATGTGTAACCCAAAAAAACAAATACGCAATTCAAAAATTTTATTCCCATCATATTTAAATTGTTAAACCTTAAAATAAAAAAGAGATATCGAAAAAAAAAATAAAGAAAAAGTGTTTATGTGATCGCAACTTGTCTCCCTCTGTTTATTCCTAACCAAATCACACCCTTCTACTCATGGGTTGGATTAGGTATTAATTAAAAAAAAATTTCCAACATTACCGATTAAAGGATACGTGAAGATTTTTTTAAAAAAAGTTAAAAAATTACAGGATCAAAATGTAAAAATTCACACATATTAATATTGTATGAATAAAATATCATTCTCACAAAAATAAAAAAAAATACGTAAATAAACATGTTAGAGTTTTTTTTTTCAAGGATTCAAAAAACACAGAATCAAAATAAACAAAAACTCATAATACTGATATCACATAAAAAGAAGTTATTCTTACAAAAATAATATATATGTACTTATAAAATATACATATTATTATTGCAAATAAAAATGACTTTATAACCTAAAAAAAATTATGAATATTGTAAAAATAAAATTAGTCTTATTCAGACACCCAATCCAAGTTGCTTCCACCCCTCCCCCTCTTTTCTCTCTGGTACAACACAACAGAACTTGTTCAACCTCAAGAAACAGGCAGGATAAAAGAACAAAGGAAAATAACTACCACACCACCATAAGGAGAGAGGGAGATGCTATATATCCTCCCTTCTCCTTGAACCTTTTTAGCTGCTACCCATTTTTACACTTCATAAAGATAAGTCCTTTTTCTGCTCCACTGTCCCTTTTTTCACATTTCTTTTGCTGAAGAATTGGGGTTTTGGGACTGATTTGAACTGGGTATTCGCCTTAATGGAGAAAGATTGAGGCTTTTTAGTTTTTCACCTCCTCACTTAATGTGGGTCTCTCTTCAGGATTAGATTGGATTGGATTGGTGATGGGTACTTTTTTTTTCCCTCAAGGGAGTTAGGTTAGCGAAGTGATGCTTTATGTTCACTGAATTGGGTCTCTTGTACTTTTCTCATTTGTTGGGTCAGATGGTGTGACACAAAGTGTTTTTCTTGGTGCAAATTGGTTGGAGGAGGTGACATTTGGATTGCCTTTCTTTTGGAGCTTTTCTCTTGTATTCTCTTTAGGCCAAATAATTGAGCGAATTACTTCTTCTATAGCTTCTTGGGAGTAGATACAGGACAATTGCTTGGATTGTGTGTGTAGTTAGCATCAATTGGGCCTGCTGGTTGCTTGAGGAGCTCTATTTTTGGTTGAGAGTTGCCTTGGGTTCTCTTGACCGTGAGGAGTGTAAGGAACGGGGTAGATGCAAAGAAAGAAGTGGGTTTTGGAACGGAACTTTTGATCATTTGATTTCTGTTTCCGTGGTGGAGTGATTATAGATGGATATGTGGGTCGTGGGTGCAGCAGCAGCTGCTGGATACATTGCCAAGCAGTTGAAGCAATCTAGAGTTGACGATAGTTCATTGGAGTCATCATCTGAAGCGACTGAGTACGAAAAACCTGGGGCCTTTACCTGCCCCCTTCGTAGATTGACTCAAAGAAGGAAACAGGCAAACGATGTTGATGTTGCTGGAAGGCAAACATCCTGTGGAAGTTTCTCGCTGAGGTTGTTCGACAGTGGTTCGAATGCAGAAGCTGCTTCTGTGAGCGGGGTTAGTCATAATTTGGAAAACTCGGGAGATTGTGGGGATTCTCCGAATAACGATGTGGATCATGTTTGTGTTAAGGAAAGGGATGCATTTCATTCTCCCATAATAAACAGAGCTTCTTTGAGAATTAAACGTTTCCGGAGACAGTTCATTAAACCTACAACTTCTTTGGAGAGTTGCCTGATGGCTCAGTGGTATGACGAACATACCAGAGTACAAGAATATGTGCTAAGTACATTCCCGTCCCCATCCACCACCGTGAGGCCCTTCATTGTAACAGATGGGGCACATGTGATTAGTAGAGCAAAAAGTGACTCTTTCAGCACACGTATTGGGAAGGACTCTACCAAGTTGCAGGGGAACGTAACTGTATTTGGGGTTTCTCCTCTCCCAAAATTTGCACCATTGAGTACATTAAAGAAGGTAATACCTAAGGCTGGTCGGGGAACAGAAAGATTCAGCATTTCCGCCAAAACTAGCAGTCAAAAGCAGTCAAATCTTGATAATGGTAGGCTTGCTTTCCTTATAATCTGCATAAGGTCTTGTGTTCATCTTTTCAGTTTTGTTCCTTCATTTGCTCTGAACTTTCCAGTAACTTATTGATGACCAGGATTGCGAGATGTGGCATCTCTCGTCGGCGTTGGGATCTGTATTGGTGTAATCTCTTCTCTTCTTGCAAACAAAAGAGAAGTGCACCAATTAAAAAATTTGCTGAAGCAGACTGAAAATCTGGTGCAAGATCTACAAGAAGAACTTGAGATGAAAGATTCGTTGACTGTGAAGGAGCTCATCAATGAAAACTCTCCGAGCAATGGGATACAGGGTACATATTCTTCTGTACAGAAGGTTGATAATCTTAATATTGGTGGTTGTGAAGCATTACATGACGAGAAGGCAGAAGCGTGTTCAGGATCTATGAGTAAAATTGAAGCAGAGCTGGAAGCTGAGCTTGAGAGGTTGGGTCTAAACATGACTGCTTCCAACTCAGAGAGAAGGGTCTCGGATCTTGTAGAGGTAAGGCTGTTCCAAGAATTTCAGCACCATTCCATTGATCAGTTTGTGCGTTTTCGTGAGTGGATGTTTGGCTACTAATGCTTCTCAGACAAATGCCTTACCATTTCGTTGGTGTATGGAAAGTTTCTTCCAATAGGCGTAGATAAGTTGGCTCAAGTGATATATGTTTTATATGTTCTCTGTTGAAAGATAATTATTCACCAGAATAAGATAAATATTGGAGTAGTGCCCTGAGATTTCTCTGTTAACATATCGGAGATCATGTGATTCTCTAGTGCTAATAAAGTCTAAAATTGTGCAGATGGATCCAGATTATGAACCAGATTTTGCTGAAGGTGAATTGAGGGCGGGCACCATCAGCGATAGGACCGATGCGCAACCTGAATCAGATCGGGCTGCTAGCAGTACCACGACAAGGCACTCTGCGAAGTACGCAGTTTCGCCACGAGAGCTAAGTTTACGTCTTCACCAAGTTATCCAGTCAAGACTTGAAGAGCGTGTGAGGCAACTGGAGACGGCTCTCCAGACCAGCCAGAGAAAGGTGCTACATATGGAGGCCGATTCCAAGAGTGCTTCGAGGAACATGTCGGTCAGCATGCTGAGATATTCCTCCGATGAAGAAAGTCCAATGGCAAAGGATCAACCACTGGTCATAAACCTGTCAGGCGGGGCTCTCGATGCCTACAACGAGGCATACGAAGAGCTGTCAAAGCCAAATGAGTCGGAATCAGATGAGTCCCCCTATGATGTCTATGACACTATTCATCAAGCCGGCATGCCATCACGTGAGCAAAGCTTCTCGCACAGTCAAATTTTAGCAGACAATTCCTCTGCTCTTGTTTACCACACGAACCTGTTTGACTCGGAGTACGGCACCAAAACTTCTTCCGCTTGTTTGTATGATGGCGAAAGCGAGGATGAGGACGAGAAAAGTGACGGAAGTGAGGAAATGCAGAAGCAGCTAATCAAGCAAATTGTGGAGAAGACCAAGAAAGGCTCCCCAGCAATGTTGAACGCACAGAAAGTATTGTTTTCCATGTATGACGATAGAGACTGAATGGTTTCTTACAAGAAAGTTTTGCCTTGTAATGATGTAAGCTCTTAAAACGGAAGCCTGGTTAAAATATTTCTTACCATTTTAGATTAGTTCTCATAAACGTCAACTCTCATCACACTTGGACCAACTCTCGTCGTAGGTCCCCTCTCGTCGCACTTGGACTAACTCTTGTCGCAGGTCCCCTCTCGTCGCTTTTAGACTAACTCTCGTCGCTGTGACCACTGTTGCCGTATTTAGACCAACTTCCGTCGGGTCCATGTGAGTTTTCTACATGGTTGGTACAATAGATAGTAGTACGCTCTCCAAGAACTAACTCTTCACAAGGAGCCTTGTCAAATGATTTGCCTCGTTTGGCAATGGCATGATCATAAAATATACAGCGAGGAGAAATGCCAACAAATTTCAATTACAAGTCAATCCTAGTTCACTTAAGTAGGTCCAACTAGATCAAACGAAAGGTAGAATATTGTTTCTCTTTCAAGTCCAGACAGACCCAGAACAAAAAGGCCGAAACTTAAAAAGGAACAGAAATAGTGAAAGCAAGTGCTAATGACGGAGGCGATTCATCATGCCCTCTTGGCAAAATCGTCGTTATCGTCAAGCTGGTCACTGGCTCCGAAGGTACCTTGGTCATTATTGTTCTGGCCAAAACTCAAATCCTCATCACCGGCAATGCTTTGACCGTCTTTAGCGCCACCAAACATACCAGAAAAACTATCATTGCCACTGGCTCCACCTGCAGCACCAAAGTCTGGAGCACCACCAAAGCCACCAGAGTTGCTAGGAGTTCCAAAATTTCCACCACTGAAACTGTCGGTTGCATTGCCATAGTTCGTAGCACTGCTACCGTAGTTACCACCAGAACCACCGCCATAGCTCCCACCACCATATCCGCCACCACCACTACCATATCCGCCACCACTGCCACCATATCCGCCACCACCGCCGCCATATCCGCCACCTCCATAGCCACCACCCCCAAAACCGCCGCCACCTCCGTAGCTTGGTCGTGGTCTTTCTGTTGCATAATTCACTTTCACACGGCGACCGGCAAGTTCCTAACAAAAAGGAGGGAAAATAAGAGGGAAAGTAAGAAAGGAAAGGACCAAATACAACCTTGATAACAAAACCAGCTAGCAAGAGGCCTATAGAGGAAGAGCATAAATCACCTAAAGAAGAAAAGAAAGCACCTGCAAAGGTGTCAATGCCTAGACAGTTGAATCTATATAATTTCTCAAACATGAAATACAGAAAGGTTCTCATCCATCTGGGACGAAAAATTAAATGAATAAGTCAAACAATTTCTGCACCTGAATCCTAAGGCATGCCACACAAAATGCTAGAATTTATGAACCGAAATTTCAAAGTTATACAACTGGAGCAAGTGAAAGAGCAAAGAACCAGAATCCAAATCAGAAAAGAAAAGGATTTGTAAGCGCATCGCAGTTAACTGTGGCATGAAGAGATCTTATAAAGAGTACAAAATAGGAAGCAAAATCATCGAGACACTTGAATTATTAATATCGCAAATCAAATGGAACAATATAGAGAAAACTTTGGAAGCAAACTGGTTAAAAGAGATAACAAATGAACTTGACCATTAACTTCTCCACATCTCATTTTTTCAGATTTATGACCCATACGAGACGTCGGACATGAAAAATGCTTAGTTTTAATCCAAATTCCCTTTCTTACTAGGAATCCAAAGAAAATGTCAAATTACCTGCCCGTCCAAGGCCTGTATTGCACTTGATGCTTCCTCATTGCAGCTGAAGGTAACAAACCCAAATCCTCTGGAGTTGCCAGTCTCACGGTCCACAATGATTCTTGCTACAATCAACATACACATTCAGCATACCCTTATGTCCAGACTTTGCAACAACATAAACAATCAGAAAGGAAGACCATGTTTAAAAGGGATACACATGTTCACAAAAATAATTGATGATACCCCATCATACCTATAGAACTATCACGAAAGTTAAACCAGCAACATACCTTCATGAACTTCTCCATATTTACTGAACTGTTCCCTCAAACTGTTCTCGTCCATACCATAACTAAGACCTGAAATCAAAATTAAATAAACATTAGCAGCCCAATCAAAAGCAAAAATTGACAATTGCAGAATACAAGTGAAGAGTTAACAAACCTCCGATGAAAAGTTTGGAAGATGACATGCATCTAATAGCATTGTAGATTGAAGGACGTGATGCCAAAAGCTCAGAACTAGTCTGCTTGCAGACTGACTGCCTCAGGATATTCCCGATTTTACCGAGAAAAGCCATTGCAAACAACTGCACACACAGAAAGCCACAAGCAAATCACCAAAAAGATTAATCATTCAACATCATTAGACCCCAAAATGACAGGTAACTAAAAAAAATAAACAATCCCTAACAAAAACAGTAACAGTGAACGTTTGTTCTTCACAGGTTTAACAAAGATTGATACTTTGACACAACCCTCCTCTACCAAGACCCCAAACCACCACCCTCTTACAACACCCAAATAACAAGCTCCATCCGACGCTGAAGCCACCGAAAACCGACACTTTACAAATGGGTGATCGGCAACACACAGAACAATCCCCTCACTCACAACAAACTCTCAATACCCCAAACTCCAACGATAACAAATAGTGAAAAAAACCCAAATAATCTCACTTCGACACAACACCAACCACCAAGACCCCGTCATGCCACCCGTTCATCGCCCAAATAACGAGCTCCGTCCGACACTGAAGCCGCGGAAAACTAGCACTTTACAAATGGGTGATCGGCAACACACACACAAAAATCCCCTCACTAACTATCTAACCACGTAAACTGCCAAACACATTCCCAATACCTAAAAACGCCAAAGGAAACGACTAGAGAAAAAACCCAAATGAACACACTTCGAGATACCCAAACAGATTTTAAAAAAAAACCCTAAAAAGAAGACAACTGCCATGGAGCCTAATTGCAATAAGGAAGTTAGATAAAAATGCGATCTTTAAATTGGGTTTAGGGTTTCCTTACCTGGGAAGTTCTTCTTATTCTCCTTTGGTGGTTAAATCGAGAGAGAATTTACTAAACCCTATTCGGAGTGTCAAAGAGGATGGGTGGTGGCCGGGGTGGGGTTTAAGTAGGGTTGAACGGGCAGAATAATAGAAGAATTGATCGTGACCGTTGGATGTTGGGGGCTTGGGATCCGATGGCTGCCGTTGGATTTGGAGTGTGATTACGAGTCCGTGTCAGGGGATATTATTTTGTCAAGGCGCAGAAAAAGGAAGTTAGTTTAAATTATTATTTTATTTTGCGGAGAATTATTATTATTGTCGATTTACCATTATGTTTCAATTCTTGATTACTCTCTTTACCCACGATTTAATGTCCAGTTACTGTAAACTTTGTCATTGAATATTGCTTGCGATTTCCTGGTTTTACGTTCTAAAACTTCTAACGAATGTCGTAAAATTAATTGTGCATCATTTATTATTATGAGTGTATATAAATTTTGAATAATTCAATATTGGCAAAAAAAAAAATTCATCATGTAAACTTATTTTTAATTTCTTAAAAGAAAGAAAAATAATTTACTTTCGTGTATCAATTTTATACTTATTTGTATATTATTTTAGAAGAAACTTTTATATTTTATCTATTCACTTATAATTAAAAATCAGTGGCATTCCAATTGCTCTTGTTTAAAAAAAAAAGATTGATGACAGTCGTACAAGATACTTGATTACATATAAACTTAGATTTGGAACTCACTTTTTGAAGGTAAACATTTCTTAAATACAATGGACCTGTAGGTAGACAATAATTTAGAATAGTGAAAAATATACACAAGTATTTTATAGTTTTTTATTTTTTAAATAAAAATCGAGTATTTTTTTTCAAATTCAGTCCATGTATTTGTTCTCTCTAACATTTTTGAGTCCTGGGCAACTTAGGTAGATGTCTCAGCACATATTTGTCCACTTGTATTCCATGTCAACAAAATTCATAGTTGAAAGAATGCATGTACTTTTTATTTGTTGACGTTGACACATGACAAATTATTAAATTACTCATAAATTAAAAATAATAAAAATTTCTTTTAATATTTTTGGTTTGGGAATAACAAATTTTTTAAAAAATTTGATTGAATTGCTTCAGGTTGTTGTGCGAAGATGAGTCATATATCTATAGCTTTATAATTTATGATATCTTCAAATTTAGAGTATAAAGGTGTGAAAAAATACGTTTTGAGTATTTTGAAATCAAAAGTTGAACAAACATTTTTGAAGTCAATTGTCACTATGAATTGTCCGTAGCTTGATTTAATTATTTTAGTTATTAGGTTATTTAATCTTAGCTAGTTAATTTTATTGATAATTTATGAATGTCTTCAAATTTGAAGTGAAAGGATGTCAAAAATATTCGGTCGACTATTAACTTCAAAAATACTTAGTTGATAATTTATTTGAAAATGCTCTAACATATTTTTCACAAATTTATAATCCGAATCTAGAGATCTCATAAACTACAAAATTATAAATATACAAATTGTCTTCATATAACAATTTGAATCAACTCAATCAAATTTGGGAATAATAATTTTTTATTCTCTAAATAAAAAATATTAAAAGAGGTTTCTTAAAATATTATCTACATTAATAATTGAAAATACTATTAAACATTTATGTGAGGGAAAAATTCTACATTAGTTCTAAAGTATGTAACATTAATCATTTATTTAAAATTATGAAATTGCAAAATTAATTGCTTAAATTTATTTATATAATAAATAATATTTTACAATTTGTTTTTCTTAAGGCCTATGTTTATATGCCCTTTTAATACTTACTATAGGGAAAATTACTAATGTAAAACTAGGTTTCATGCATTAAAAGAGGTTTTGATGTAGAAAATTACTTATATGTCTCATATTTAATTTATTTAAGACTTTTTCCCTTTTGGTAATACATGAAAAGGCCCCTAAGTTTTGATGAAATTATACTCTTTGACCCCTTGTCGATCTCAACAAATTCTTTTTGAATTTTATTTATGAAATTGACAAAAATATCCTTAAAAACAATCATCCAGTTATTAACATCAACCCATTAACACCAAATTAAACTCAGAAACACAAAAATTTGATTCGGTGTCAGATTGAGTATGGAGAATAATTATTCCAAACTATAATGGTAAAAAAATTTGGACCGTGCTAGCATATTTTGTTCTTTAATATTAACATTTTGAGTAAATCATATGTAAACTACAAAACACGAACATGTCATTGTTGACATACAAAATATTGTTAATATGATCTCTCATTGTTGACATACAAAATATGTCTTGAATATTTTTTATCTAAAAATTTACAAAAAAATGTACATATGTCAATGTTGATATACAAAATGTGTTAGTATGATACAAAAATGTATCAATGTTAAAGTCTATATGGTTGTGCTGTCTACTTTTCATTCTATAATATTTGGAATGGTTCCTTTAGGTCTAATCCAAATCCCTAAAGTCCCTCCCAACTCCATGAACATGAAAAGCAAGCAACCAAAACTTTCAACCAAATTAAACAAAAAGTAATGAATTTACAACAAAACCTTAGTACAATCGAGTAAGGGAGAGGTCTTGTCAAGAGTTGGGTCTGATTCAATGTCTCAAACTAGAGGAGAGTTTGTATTAGGGAAGTTAGGGTTTTGCAAAAACCCTAATTGGCAGGGGAGAATGGATAGGTTCTCATGGTGGTAAAAGGTGAAGAACTTGGCGGATGCAAACCTCCAGCAAATATGGGCTTGAGCAAACTTGTTTAAGAATCTCGTGAATGCGTTAGATAGGGAGTTCGAGAACTTCACCATGATGGCGTCGATAGAAATAGGCTTCATTGGTAATTTCTTTTTGAACAAGTCAAATAAAAGGTGAAGTTGGTGTCTTTTTGTGCTGAATAAGGATGAAGGTGTTGATAGATTCATTGATGGATTTAAAAATCAAAGCTGGTGTTGAATGAATTTCAATTAAGAGATTAAGATTTGGGGAGGATATTCCTAATCGTTGAACTTATGATTCATCGTCCAACCTCTAAATCTCACTATGGTGACATCTAAAGTTTGAAAATTAGTTTTTTTTTGTTTTTTTGCTAGGGTAGTTATGTTAGTACTATGGAAAAAAATTCAAAAAAGCCTACTACCATCAATGAGGGATAGCAAAGTATAATTTTACCAAAACTTTGGAAATTTTCATGTATTACCATAATTTAGAAGACGAACCATAAATACACAAATACTAGAGACTTGATAGTAATTTTTTCTTTTATAAGAAAGTTGTCCTTCCATTATTAAATTAAGAATTGTGAGACTCTTGTGCTCATAAATTTTTGTGTGCATTGTCTTTGTTAGTTCTTCATAACCAAAGAAAATTTTGTGATCTGTTTAATCCTCAAAATTATCACCTTCGACATAATTCATTCTTAAGGATAATGTGCATCTATATCGATCTTTTTGTTTTTTTCAATCAAATTATCTAACATGTTTTATAATGCATAAAATATACGGATAAAAATAAAAATTGTGATTCATTTATGACTAGGTGTATTTTAAGAAAGTCAAGGTTGTGAATATAACTGAGGTCCTAATATTTAATAGGGAAAAGTACATATAAGTACCTTGTAGTTTACCTATTTCCAAAAAAAGACCGTGTGGTTTTTTTCTTCCAAATTTAGTACCTGTAGTTTCATTTCTGGGACAACTTTAGTCCCGGACAGCATTTTTGGGTGACCGGCCACATGTCCTCACCATATCAGTGCCACGTCACCGACACATCATGGTCTTTTTTTGGAAACAAGTAAACCACAGGGTACTTATGTGTACTTTTCCCTTAAATGCGTGCACGTCACTCGTCGGGCTTCATAGGGCTTCTAGCCTCCTCTGGTGCCATAGCCTCCCCCACTGCAAATGCCTCGAAACTCGCCATGTCAGCATTGCTCTCCTCTTTGGCACCCGCAGATTCGGCTTGTGCCTTAACCGTCTCCTATAGCGGTTACCTCAAAATCCGACATTTTAAGGTTGCTATGGCATTGTTTTGAGATTTGGAATTTTGAAATGTGAAGGGAAAATGGAGGAGGAAGAGTAAGGGCTCGACTAGATGCACGGAAAAAATATTTGAGGTTGAAGATGATTGGGGGAATTTTTTTAGGGAAAAGTACATATAAGTACCCTGTAGTTTACTTGTTTCCAAAAAAAGACCATGATCTGTCGGTGACGTGGCGATGATGTGGTGAAGTGTTATGACCCTAATTAATTATTGATATAAAAAAATTTATATATATATGCTATTTAATTATTATGGAGAAAGATTTATTATAGGAACTTAATGAGAACTTGTCAAGATGGTCGGAATGATTTTGAGAAAGGTTAGAAAAGTCAAGGATTAAAAGAGAAAAGTTAAAAGTTAGTGATTAGGTGTCCATTTTTGGTAGGAACTTGGAGAAATATCTAAGGGGTGAATTATTGAGTTAGCTATTCACTCAGTTTAGAAAACATCCAAAGAGGGGACTAGAATAAGGGAGAAAAACGTAGAAGGGTGAAGAGATAGGAAGAGGAGAAAAAGAGAATGGAGCATAGGATTTGTCATGTTGTTGTCCTCTTTCGTATGTTAGTTCCTTAGTATGTCTAACCCTGATTTATTGGTATAGGAGGACATGACAGATATGCTAAGTGATTCTGAGATGGCTAAAAAAAATTTGTTATATTCGAAAAGAATGGTTAGTCGGAATGCATCATATCGAGATAGTTACATTGGATATGTGATTTGAAGTGTTTGAAGGTGCGAACTGATTTCATTGGAATTCTAGTTCAACCCTTATAATGTCTTGGAGAAATTATTTGCATGAAAAGATGTTGGATGAATTCGGATAGCGTGACTTTGGTGTAATAAAATGGTCATAACTTTCTTCATATGGGTTCAAATGGAGAAATTCCAATTGATTCAGAAACTAGACACATTAAGGAATGAAAAGTCTGACTACCAGATTGTATAAAAAAAACTAAGGGAATAGTGCCATTCTTGAGCTGCTTGCTTGAGAAGAAATCTGAGTGGACCCTATATTTTATCTTCTTGTTAGATTTTGTTAGAGAGGTGGCTTAAATATGATTGGACCTCACCCACCTCTTCATATATATCCATGAGGCTTTCTTGAAGAGACAGAAAGCTTAATACCTTAGTTATAAAATAAAAATTTAAGAGAAAGAAGAGAGAAAACTGAGAAGGCTGAGAGAAAGATTGAGTTTTGTATTGAGTTGATGCGAGAAATAGAGCCGATTTTGATATCACCATATCGTATAGTACCTGTTGAGTTAAAAGGAGCCGAAGATTCAGTTACATGATTTATTAGACAATGAATATATTCGGCCTAGTATTTCAACGTGTCCTGTGTTGTCTGTTCGGAAGAAGGATGAAGTCTGAGGTTTTGTATTGATTATCGGCAACTCAATAAGGTAACAATTTGCAACCAGAATCATGTTTCACATATTGATGAATTGTTTGATCAGTTAAGGGATGCCAAGTGATTTTCAAAGATTTGCTTAAGCTGTGGATACTATCAATTGAGGATTTGAAAGGAAGATATGACTCAGATAATTTTCAGAACTTGATATGGACATTATGAATTTTGGGTGATGCCTTTTATTCTTACGAATGCTTTTGCTTATTTTGTGAGTTTAATGAATCTGGTGTTTAAGCTATTTTTGGATCAGTTTATGGTAGTCTTCATTGGTGACATATTGGTTTACTCACGGACTAAGGAAGAACATTAGAAGCATCCGCGATTGGTTTTAAAGATGTTGTTGAATAATGAGTGGTATGTCAAACTGTCTAAGTGTGAGTTTTGTTACAAAGTGTGGTATTCCTATGAGATAATATTTTTAAGGATGAATTGTGGGTTGGTCCAAAGAGGATTGAAGATATGGTTAATTGGCTAACTCATACCAATATTATGGAGATACAGAATTTTCTTGGTTCAGTTGGGTATTTCAGACATTTTGTAAAAAGGATATTCTACCTTGGTCATTTTATTAACATGATTGACTCAGAAGAATGTGAAGTACAAGTGGATAAAAGATTATGAGAGAATTTTGGGGAGTTGAAGTATTTGTTAACTAATGCTCGGATTTTGGCTTTACTGTCTGTAATTAGAAAGTATTCGATATATTCTGACGTTTCTAAAATTGGTCTGGGCTGAGTATTTGATACAAGGAATTCGATTGGGTATGCCTCAAGACAGTTGAAGAAATATGAGCAAAATTATTCATTGCATGATTTGGAAATATATGCAGTTGTTTTTGAACTAAAGATTTGGAGACATTATCTATATAGTGAGAGGTCTGAGGCTCTTTTGATCATAGTTAAGTATGTGTATGGCTCAAGTACATCATTGAGCAACGAGATCTGAATATAAGACAGAAGAGATGGATGGAGTCTCGAAAGTTCATAATTATTTTATATTATAAAGCTTTGATGTTGGTGGCTATGTTATAAAGCTATGATGTCTGCTTTTGGGATAATGTATTGTTAGCAGATTTGTCTATATTATGGACAGTTACATCAGGATTGAGGATAAGAACGGTTATGGTTATCTTATTTGGGATTGTTTAATAAGGATAAGTTTTATTCAGGTGGATTATACCATATTTATGCGTTCTATTATCTTTGCTATATATTCTACTTGGGGTTGACATTATGGTCGATGCTTTGAGTTAGGATCTGATATATCAGTGGCCATCGTGTTTTTGATTTCAAACATATATGAGATAATCGATCAAGGATTAGAGTTGACAACAGTGTTGATGGAATTGAGTCTATTGGATGAGTTGCATATACAACCCGGTCATGATAAATTGTAGAACTTCAGATAGGTGATTTTTGAATTGATGAAGATGGTTGGAAAAGTTAAAGAAGATAAATTGCCTAAATTCTATCTCAGTTTAAATGATGTTTATACTATGGTATTAGGATGGTCGTATCTGACATGGAAGATGTAAGAAGAGATATTATGGTCTTTCTTCATATTATCTGGGATATTATGTATTGCGAGAGTTTGTCTACAGTATGTATCTGAGATTTGCAGAAATGCATCATGATATGAGTAGTAGTTATTGATATAATGATATGAATAAGGATATCGGGGAAATTGTTACAACAGTTGGATATTCTAGAATGGAAATAAAAATGGTTTTCGATGGATCTATTGGTAAACTTTCTAATTTCTAATCTTATTCAGTTTGGGTTATCTTGTATGGGATATCAAAGTCTGCATATTCTTACCGATCAAGAATCAGATGATATTGATAAGTTTGCTCAGTTATTCATTGACTACAGTAATTGTCTATATGGAATTCCTGTCTCTGTTGTCTCTGATGAGAGAGGTATTTTACATATCAATTTTGGAAGAGATTTCAAGATGCTATGGTTATTCATTTGGATTTTTGGTCATAGTATTTCATTCTCAGACAGTTGGACAATCAGAGTAATATGATTTCTCGAGAATATGATGCTATCGTGTATGATTAAAGCTCCAAGATAGAGAGTTCTCAATGGTTAAGGTTGAGTGGGCAAATCGATCTTTGGCTTAGGCAACTTGGAAAGTGGAGCAAGAGATGAAAACTAAGTATTCCTATATATTCTTATGACATGTAAGTGATCATTCGTTAAACAAATTCGGGGACCGAATTCTATAAGGAGGGGAGAATGTTATGACCCTAATTAATTATTGATATAAAAAATTTATATATATATGCTATTTAATTATTATGGAGAAAGATTTATTATAGGGACTTAATGAGAACTTGTCAAGATGGTCGGAATGATTTTGAGAAAGGTTAGAAAAGTCAAGGATTAAAAGAGAAAAGTTAAAAGTTAGTGATTAGGTGTCCATTTTTGGTAGGAACTTGGAGAAATATCTAAGGGGTGAATTATTGAGTTAGCTATTCACTCAGTTTAGAAAACATCCAGAGAGGGGACTAGAATAAGGGAGAAAAACGTAGAAGGGTGAAGAGAAAGGAAGAGAAGAAAAAGAGAACGAAGAAGAGAAATTCGTGGGAAGGAGAAGAGGAAGAAAAACGCAGGTCAACAAAGAATCAATCAGTAAGTATACTTAAGATTCGAATTAAATCATGAAATTTAGAGAGCCTATAGAGGACTTCAATACCTTTCTTTTGGTATATCATATATGAATTTTGGATCAGGGAGTCGATAGGATATATATTTTGAATCAGAGTATTGTTGATGAACATACAACTGGAGTTATTGAGGAAAACAAGTCTGGTACATATACTTAAGTTTCGAATTAGATCCTAAAATTTTGATATCTTGTAGAAGACTATCTAAGCTTTCCAACGGTGTATCATACATATTATCTGGATCAAGGAATCAACGGGAAAATTATTTCAAATCTGGATATTGTTGAAGAAACATACAGTTAAGGTTGTTAAGAAAGATGTGATTAGCTTTCATATTTGGGATTCGAATTGGATTATGAAATTTTGACAGATTGTAGAGGGATCTGTAAGCTTTCCGATGATATATTATATGCCCTGTGTGGATGAATAAATCTTGTTCAAAAGTTGGTTAAGTTTCGGAGCAGGTGGTTATATTCAGATTTACAGGGAAAAGAAGATCGACTTGCAACATGTCCTTAGGCTCCGAATCTGAATTTGATGATTTGGAAGGGATCATAGAGGACTTCATAAGCTTTCTGAATATATATCCTATTCATATTTTAGTTGAAAGAAACATTCTGTGCATATTTTTGAAGTTGGACTTGCTGGCTGTGTTTTGGGTTGCAAGAATTCAAAGAATTGAGTTTGGTAGTTGAACTTGGAGAATCTGAGATTTTGAGTATGATTCTGAGTTATCAAGGATATATAGGAGAAGCTATAAAAAGTGTTGTTCGAACTGGTTATGATCTAATTTTTGAAGTTATGTGAAAGATAGATGAAGAGTTAAACTTAGAATGTGTGATTTGTGAATTTTAGCATAGTTTTTGGGAGATTTTGCAGAAATCCGAATTTAGGAATTTGAAAATAATTTCATATTTCCACATGCTTAGGAGATTGATAATGATAATGGTTTCTGATCTTTTGAGTAGTTGACCGACGATTGGAATTCGAGCACCAAGAAACATAAAGTGGAGCGCAGAACTTCTCTTTATGTGATTTGTGCAACATGTGATTATGTAGGATGATATTATCCCTAACCTCTGTTTTGACTAATATTGTTTGTTTGTTATAAATTTGTGACTTTGCTTTGATATGATGATTATGTGGTGATTTGATGGATTGTGAATGTGAGTCTTTGATTTGTGTGCTGTGATGATTTTTGGTTTATGCATGGTTTGGAAATCATGAGTCTTTGGATTATGAAGGTATGATTTGAGATCATGAATTTGTGTATGATATGTGTGAGTCAATTTGTGAGATGGCGGACGATGAGGTCTACCCGTGACCAACCGGGGATGTTGGCACATGTGCACATATTTTTGGGGATACATTGGATTCTGATTCTGATATGATATGTTTGGCCGGCGAAGTTTGATTATGAAAGCGCTATAAGATATGGTATCCCAGTGTTGTGAGAGGGAGTGACACATTCTAGACCTATCCGAAGTCCATCCGTTTATTTGGCGTTTGTGACTCCAAGTTAGGGTCGGAACGTTGTTATCTGTGTGATTTATTATTTAGAGTGTATCTGTGCTCATTTGTCTGTCTCTGGTATTTGGAGCATATCTGTGCTCATTTGTTCGTCTTTGCTTATGATTTGAATTATTTGTGAAGTGCTAAGTGTTAATTTGGTATCATTTGTCTATGCATAAATTTGAGTCTTTGCATGTGGTTGGTTAGTTAATTATAGGTTAGTTTTAATATCCTCTACTAAGTATTCCAAAATACTTACCCCCCCCCACTCCACAGGTGAAGAAGAAGTTTAAGGGTTGGTCTTTATCTGGAGAGTATCTTTTATTAGTACATCCGAGTAAGACCCATGGTATTTCTTCTTTGTAATCTAGGTCGCTCCATTGTACATATTGTGATCCTGGACATATGACTTAGAATTATGTTTATTTGTAATATATTCATATAAATTATGTTTACACTTCCGAATTATCAATAACTATGATATGTGTATGTTCAAGGCTGGCTAGATTATGATATTTGTAAGGTACGTAAGCATAGTTTAGCGCTTGTCAGCGATCTCGAATTTGGTTCGTGACATGAAGACAGGTGGCCGGTCACCCGAAAATGCTGCCCGGGACTAAAGTTATCCCCGAAATGAAATCACAGGTACTAAATTTGGAAGAAAAAAACCACACGGTCTTTTTTTGGAAACAGGTAAATCACAAGGTACTTATGTGTACTTTCCCCTATTTAATATGATGAGTTGGTGGGATAATATTATGAGAGAATTTATTATTATATCATGATGTATATTGTAAATATCCATTGTTTGAAAGAAATACAATGATGTTTATTGAATGTTATATTTAAATAAGATAAATAATCAATAATTATGTAATCATCTTGATTGTGAGGTAGTTATATGGAGAGTGACTAACGACATCATAGTAACAAGAACTATTATAAAGTGAAAAAGTTTTATAGTTATATAGTTGATCATTAGTATTCTCTGAATAGTTAATATATTTTTTGAGATAAAGTCAACATTGTTAATGTTATATCTTGAAGTTTCGCAAAAGTTATCGTGAATTGAATGTTTATTATTATGTGATTTTATTTAGAATATAATCGAAATTATTAATATCGGTAATTTGAGATTCGCGATAAGATACAATAATCGTTGCTATAATTAAAGATTTCAATGACAAAACTAATGTGT
>SOPF01023486.1:0-10247 GCA_012979155.1 Hypericum perforatum
TCCGGTTACTTCTTTCTGTTCTTGTCTTCTTTGGATTGGACCACTATTAGCCCGTTGCAAATCTTGTTCGCCCAACCACAAGCGACCAATCGATCGAGATAGATATACGACCCGAGTTTTCCTGGTCCGTCCGATTTGATCAGTAAGTCTGTCGATACATTTAGTCTCCAAATTTTGTTAATAAAATGATATAGTTTTATAGACCCTTGTTGAATCGTGGTCCGACCAATCGACTTTCATGTCAGGTCACTAATCAGACCATAATTTTTAATTAACATATATAATGATTGGATTTGACCAGGGACAGAGTTCGGGCAATATAAAAAATGTTTATATTTTTTTAGGTTTGATTTTAGTTTTCAAATTGATTAATTTTTAATGAGGTTAATTTATAATTTTAGTGAAGATGTATATTAAAAAGTTAAGTAATTATAAAAAAATTAAGTAGGATAATTGCCTGAAAAAAAATGTCCCTCCGCCCCTGCAACCGATGGTCTAAGTAATTGGTCAAAAGGTCATCAAATTATGAGAGACTACTGTTAATTTTGATTACCAACTTAGTCCACTTTCAATTTGAGCAATAATTGAAACATTAGATAACTCATGCAAAAAGGAGTTAAACCCCATGATGAAGAAGTGACTCTGGCGTAGCCCAAACGGAAATTGAATTATCAGCTATCTTCGGGATAAAATTTCGGACCCACTAATTATTCCCTCTGTTTCTTAGGTTTGTAGTTGTTTTTCACAAATTGAATATTTACGGTGCTTCTAACTTTTATGAAACTGATTTTCGCTTTGATCCGGTACAGATAATGCTTCACTTAATTCTGGCTTCCGGAACATTAATTGACGACACTTGAACATATATTTTTACAATTTTAAAGTAAAATATTTTACTCATCTTAAGTGAGACTTCAAACTCATCACCGGAATAAAATATAGATTTGCTACGAGAGTGAGATTTTGCTACACGACCCACGCCGAATATAAAATCCTGAGTTACTGAAAATACAACAATTTTAAATTTTTGTTAAAAAAATATCATTTTTTATATATTTTATTTGGTTCAAATTTAAATTTATCGTCACGATTGAATACTTGGTGATCTGTAATAAAAACTACGTCTATGTAAGAAGATGGAAAGTACATTCTAGTCCCATATATTTCATAATAGGCGTATGTGAATTAAGTTGTCTAAACCGACTACCTAGTAATTTTCTTCATCAGTACCTTGGGAAAAAAATCCAAAGTTTTACCGGTTACTTTCTTGTGTAGCAAGTCTACATGTACGATATTTGTTGACGTATTTATTAAGCAAGCAACAATAAAGTTTCAATCGGAAATCAAAGTCTAAAACTAATCAGAATAGCGCTAATTGTATTTTTAAATTTTCTGGCTTTATATATTATTTTCAATTGAAATACCGTCATTTTGGACCAGGTAGCTTAGTGAACGGACACGTCAACAGATCCTAATCATGCCGTCATATCATGCATGCAACTAATTGACCAAATTATAGATCGAGACTTCTTCTTCTTCATAGATACATGAGATAAAAAGGTGAAAACAACAATTTACTAAAACCAGCTATTTCCTCACAAGAATGGTGGGGTTAGGCAACTATAATCATTATTCCTATTCCTGATTGCTATTACTATTTAACACAGGTAAGCTAGCTACCTTTTATTTATTTTTTTGACAAGTGGGTGGTTTATTTGTGGAATATAAACTTTAGATAACCTTATTGTCTATAATTCAAAACTTACACAAGAAACATAACAGATAGAAAACAATTACCAATCCCGATAGGCATCCAGGTTAATGATTAAATCTTGATTGCAATTGTTGACATGGCACTGTACTAATATAACCATTAATGTTATGAGTTATGGTTAGGGATAAAATATCACCAGAATTTAGAGCTAGTTAGTTCTCCTCTAAATGTATTTGAGCCGCACCAGTTGCTTAGGCATCTTGAGATAAAGAACTATTTTAGTGCACACGGCGAGATCACTGAATAGGTAAGCTAACTATCTGCACATATTAGTTAGGCAACTATAACCCAACTCAACCAACCCCACCAAGATGCAAAGATTAGACTACTAATTTGACCTGGTCTTAGGCCCTCAATGACATTCCAATTTGGAGTAAAAGTTGATAGGGACTCAACAATTGCACGTATACATTACGTGGACCATATATGGACATTGGCTTCCAACTAATATTGGAGGAGCTGGAAAGACAGAAAGGTAAATGCGAAAGACACAACTCATAACAGTCTCAATAACAACAAACTAAATAGCCGGCAGCTAGCGTCAAATCGGACTCGCCTCGTGGGGTTGGCTTTATATCTGTGTATGTATTCGCATAATTGTACACATATTATATGCTAATGTGCACGTAAAGTAAGAATAAAATTTGTGTAAGTGTGAAGTAAATTAGGTTCATTTAATTTTTATATAAAATGTCATATCTTCTTAATGTTATTAAGGATGTGACTATTCAATTTTTATCTTACCTGTTTGGTTAAGGTTGATATGGTGGTAGTTTAATTATAAGTTAATCTATCTTGGTCTTATTATGTGCATTTTATATTCAATTTTTTACAAATAAATAAAATTATTTATAATCAGCATTTTTTTATCCGATCGAACGAAATACGAATTTTCAAATCCAATAATGAAAAAGAGTTTTCAAAAAAGAAGAAGGTAGGATTACTTACTCAAAGCTCTAGGGATTAAAGCGCACTTAAGACTTCATATTCTATAGGTGAATTATGGAGAGACAGGGTACTGATGTGTGGTATAACGCTTAGCTGTAACGTTTTCTGTTTGGTTGTACATGGAAATAGAGCTTCCATATTGGTGGAATCAATCAATTTTTTTGCAACTTGGAATTTTACGTTTCAGTCAATAATTTGAAATGATTATTCATAATTGAACCATATACAATATTTGAAATAAAGATTAAAAATTGGCTTAGTCAGGATAGGAACCATTTTTGTGATCAACGGACATGGATGTTTTATTGTTTTAACACTAAATGATATTCGAATGTCAATCGTCTCAACCAGTCTAAGAATTTTTAAAATTGTAAAACTTTATTATTACAAACATTGAACAAAATTATGTTTTTAATATTAGAATTTCAAATTGAAACCTCGAGATAGATTTTTTAATCTTATTAATCAAGATAGATCTCGACTTCGTAAAGAACGGACAATGTTGGAAATCCCAATGGTTTTATTGCAACAGTCTCAAACCCTGGAACTACTTCGGCCTGCATATTTAATTCTAGTTAACCAAATATTTTTGCATATGTTACGAAACATCATTACAGAATCAACTAGTCGAAATCGAAATCCTTTCTGAATTTTTTTACCCAATTTTTATAATCTAATTACTGCATGAGACCAACGATTTGTTTGTTCCATAGGGATTGCCGTGACAAACTGGAATCATATCATTCATCCCCTTGGAGCTTTCTTCCCTCTTATTTTATATCATACATCAGATGCTATTACAGCATTAGTGCTGTCCTAATTACAATTTAGCTGTCTAGATTAACAAAGATAATCCTCGCAAAATAATCAGCAATCATATAAGTCAACTTAGTTGTCCTAATTACGTTGTTCTAACTTAATCAAAAATAACAAACTTCAAATTTTTGAAAAGCAATACCATTATATACTTGTTAGATCTTGCAAATATTATATAGTTGGCTCAAATCTGAATTATTTGACCTAAATATTTAGATACAATCTGGTATTAAAAAAAATGAGAAATTACTTCCTACTCTCTGAGATTTGATTTCCTTTTATATAAGATCCCTGATTTTCGAAAATTGAGTTTTTCGTCTCTTAATTTTGTTAAAAATAGACTCATATTTGTTTATGATCAAAATATTTTTTTCTATGTTAAACTCCTACTTGAAATGACCAAAATATTTTTCCTCATAAAAAAAATAAAAGGTTTTTCTTTCTCTCCTCCTTCTTCTTCTTCTTAATCCATCATTGATATTCAACCCATACTCGAACACAAACACAAACACAAACACAAACACAAACACAAACACAAGATTTTCCTCTAATCTTCCTCCTACTAGTTGCCAGCCAAACCTAACCCTCCATATTCCCCAAACCTCACCTTCATACAACCTCTCCTACCTCTGACATCATCAACTTCTTCACTATTGCCATTTTTGTCCACCTTGCTAATGAAAGATTTCGCATTCTCAGATCTAGATTGGCTGAACCAGATGGGGCACTCTCCTTGAAGGTATTCTACGAGAACCACAATGACATCGTATGGAACTAGATCCTCCACGAGGTCAAGATCCTCAATGACGTGAACCACCTGAATATGGTGTAGTGCGATAACATATATGACTACAATGGCAAGTTCTACGTCCTCTAGGAGTTCATGGACGGCAAGATCGATAACCAAAGAGTCCCCTTGCTCTTCTTTTTTGAATTAGCTCTTCCTCCCTCTTCCCTCCCTCTGTATTTATCTTTGTCCCCCCGTTACTTGGTCCATGGAGTTCCCAAAGATTGTAGTAGTAGCTTGCTCCTTGCTCGGGTTCGACATGAATCCGATCTCCCCCAATAAACACCTTATATAGTCAGAGAATTAGTTGGTTCGGGTTGATTGTCGTTGATATTTTCTATGGATGGTTGCTTATTTTGGTTTGTATATATGTTGTTTAGTTTGGACCAAGATCTCATTTTTTACGTGGGTTTTTGATATTGACGTTGGTTAATGTTGAAGGTTGGAGAAATAAGATGAAGTGGAAGGAAGAAGAAGGGGATAGAAAGAAGAATTTTTTTTCTTAACAAGAGAGGATGTTTTGACCCTTTCAAGTATCTTCGGAAAAAATTGATATTAGTCTTAGGGATCCAGGAGCCTATTTTTATCAAAATTAAGGGATCATAAAAACTCAATTTTCGAAATTAGGGAGCCTATGAAGAGGACCAAAACCTGGGGACCAGAAAGTAGTTTTTCCTTAAAAAAATCATGGGACAAGGGACCCACTAAAGGAAGAATTGGACTGGGCCCACGGTGGCCCACCGTTGTCTTCTGGCCGCCCCGTTGGGTTACACGGAGGACAATTACACCGCAATCGTGGATCACCTTGAGCTCTCTTTCTTCCGCTGTTGGGTTGTGTACTGTCCGTTTAAATGAAAATTGTCCTTTCGAAAAAATATCTAGAGCAATTATTTCCCACTATCTCCAAGTTGTTTAAATTTTATTATATATATGAAATTTCGTACCTCGAAAATTAGTGAATAATTATTATTACATTTAGAATTTTAATTTTTTTAAGTCAATGTTATTTTTAGTGCGTAAATTTGTATCCAATTACCATACAAACAATTTGCTTCGGTGTCAATTTTTTTTAAATAATTCAGTGTGAAAACTGGATCAATGAAGTCAATGTGGTTCCATCACTATTGGAGCAGTTATGTACGAATTTTTAATGGTGAGAATTTTATCACTCTTTGTAATTTTTTGGTGCAAATATGAATTAATTGTTAGTTTGAATATGTGGACACAAATATAATTTAGAAAAAGCCAATAATTTTCTCTCTCACCAAATAAGATATCAATTGACAAATATAGGAAAAGAAAATATTTAACTTTAATTGACAAATATAGGAAAAGAAAATATTTAACTTTACCACTAGCATTGAATTTGACCTGGATGGACATTGATTGAGCCAACACAGGAACGGTGTTGGGTTACCCTGTGACCGTGCCAAAGTTTTTCACAAAATCACTAGACAACCATTAATTCGAAACGTCAAGTTCTTTGCATGTCTCACGGCCAGAAGGACAGAATTAATACTTATTTACATGTCTTTCTTCACCTATATATAATTTTGATCTATTGCAAAAGTTTAGGAGGGAGGGAGATAATTTGGTTGGCGCAGAATCGGCATGGAAGTGCTTACTTCTTTATAGGGAATATGCCACCAGGAATCCTCCCAGGTGAGTATCCATTTCTCGCTCCAAGTGGTTTTCATTTCATTAATTTAGTGGAATTTCAAAGTCCAGATATAGATTCAGTGAAGTTCAATTTTTTGGTGTAGGTTTTACGAATGAAAATCAACTTTTCTCGATTATAAATATTGTAAGCCTAAAAAAGATTGATGTTAACTACATCTGTAAAAGTTGCCAACGGCTAATTATTTTATGTGACAAAATAATGAAGAAAGTGAATAATTAGATAGTACCAAAAGACTTCGCTGGATTGTGCTGGCTGGCTTCTCCAAAGTCCAAATCTTTATTCCGTGAACATCTTTTTCTTCCGCTTATTTAATTTGGGTATCCGACAAAGTTGTTTTTAGCTTAAAAATGTTGACAATTTCTTATGCTCGATTTAATTGAGTGGTTAACAGTAGTTTGCTAAAGTGGATAGAAGTTGGTGTGGGTGTACCATATCCGATAAGGCTTCTTTTCGAAAGAAGGATGATGATGATTCTAGCTAGTTGATTATCTTTGAAGGAGAGGCATTATGTTAATTATAAATTCAAGATTGTGGTCATGATTAGTATTTATTTCATTTACAATACGCTTGGAGGGAGAAATATGGAATAAATAAACTAGAGTTTTACAAAACAAAGTTAGATTTTTTTATAAAGATAGAGGGGTAACTAGTTCATGAATATAAAGCAATCACATGGAGGCATACATAAATGGGGATATAAGGGGAAAATGGCCTCATTTAGATTGTATAAATACGCATCAAGCAATTAAGCAGTAAGGTGTCTAACAATATAATCATAACATAGAATTAATGCATGGTTGTATATTATGTTGAAAAGAATACTACATTGAAAGCTATAAATATGATGAGGTGGTTTATAAATCTAGATAATTTATCAATTTATTATTTTAAAGTTTTGAGTAAAATATAAAAATATATATACAATATCAGAACTAATAAGACTGGAACTAATAATTCTAATGAAAATCATAATGTATTGTGCTAGCACAACCTTCATTAAAAACACAAAAGTAGTGTAAGTGCGTGTTGAAGAAAATTCAACATAAAAAATTACGAGTGAGATAAGTTAGTTTATAAGTATCTGTAATTTATTTACTTATTATTTTATAATTTTGGATATTACATGAAAATTTTTATACGTTGCAAAGCTACACAATTTTATTCTTTCCGCGTGTGTTGTATTTGTGTTTCTTCACTCCCACCCCAAAAAAATTGTTTGCTCGATTAATCACATCGGATAATAGGTGGTTCTGAATGACATCTTTGTCAACACAAAATAAGTTAAAAAAAATTACTAGTTTAGATCATAAAAGAATTTATATAGAGTTGCTAAAGTAAAATAAAACTAGATAAGAGTTATAGTTTTAATATAACCTTAATCTTTGTTAGCAAAATGTAATATAAATTACTTATATATTATTTTTCTTAAGAGGAGGTATTAGTAATAGGTGGTAATATTACAAGATTTTTTGTTAATGAAAGTATCTTGCGTTGTTTTTAATGCTAGGTTATTCTAATTCACTTTCAAGTTTGTAATTCAATTATTTTATAGAACATCTATTACCCAATAGTAAATTACGTTACTTACAAGGGATTCCATTATTGAAAATAGTCATATAGTCGAAGGGGCTCCAACATATACTTTTTTCTCAATAAAAGATGGGAAAGCGAGAAGCTAAAAACCGAAAGGAAATTATGCCAGCGAGAGAAGAAAAAGTGGCTTCATTCATCAATTTTTTAATGAGTTATTAAGTCCAAGTTAAATACACTATAGAGATAGTTATCATCCAAAATAAAATAAGACAATACTCAGTTTTTGATATAAATATTAAAAAAAATAGCTATTTAACTTAATCATAAATCCAACCCAATCAAATACCTTAAGTGATGTAGGGTTATGTAGCTGCTAGACGATCAAAGGCTTGATGGGTCAATTAGAATGTGACCCAGTTCACCAAATCGAATTTAATATTTTCCCATGATCGTTTTTAACTAACTTTAGATCATTATAGAATATCTATCTCTTTCTTGCTAATAAGCCGCGTAATGTTTTAGGGACCTTACACACATCAAAACACTATCATGCATTTATCATCACCCGTAGGTTTGTGGATCAATCACAACAGGGAAAGTTGGATTGGATGCATAACTTAATAAGAAGGTCCCACACAAAATATGATTCAATAAGGTTCGTTGATCTATTTGGTAAGACGTGCGTCAAAGATCTGACGATAGTAATTGTATCACGAAATTCTAATAGTAGTCTCATTAAAGTTAAATTTTTGGTACCACGAAACTCTTAATAGTAGTCCCATTAAAACCACACAAAATACATCCTTTAAAGTTAATTTTTTTGTACCACGAGACTCTAATAATAATCTCATTAAAACCATACCGAGGTAAAAATATGTGAAAATCCTTGACATGCATAGCGTTATCAGTGCTATAATGGAGAGATATTTGACATTATATTTTTTATAAGTATATTTGACATTATCTTTGTGATTATGTCTTAGTCAAATTTGAATTGACCGAGTGCATCAATATCTAGAGGCCGAAAAACTTGTTTAATTTCAAATTACAATTTTTCTTCATTTCACACACCAATTTTATAAGTATGCCAAAACTTTCATGGTCATGGACCACGTGTCATAAATACCCCTCTTTTTTCAGGTCTCCATTGATGACCCAATATTTACAACAATGGCTCTTTATGCAATTCTCCCGATGATATATAGTATAAAGCAGTGGTGAATACATGAGATCGGAATCCTAAAAATGGTAAAAGCCGACAATGATGGAGAAAATATAATAAAAGTGGAAAATTGAAATTCTCAAAAGCCAACATTGATGGCGATACACGTAATATTTTATGTCTACCCTATTTATGATATTTTAATAATATATTTGACATTTGTGGGTCTTACAATTCATAGACTCTTTTAATGAATTCAAGTTTTTTATATCATTTCTACTGATTCTAATGAGTTGTGATGCCATGTAGTATGATGTATATCCTACTCTTTATTACGTCTTTGATTGGCTAAAGTAATTTAAGTGCTTGACTGCATTTTAATAATTAAATAAAAAATTGACCTCTCTTAAAATATTTTTTGAGTATATTAACCGAATTAATTTGAACATTAATCTCTAGCACGAAAAAAACGCAATCAGTTCAGCACATCTCTTCGAAAGTTGGATTGCCCTACTTATTACTTGGAAAATTATGTGTTCATTTAGAACGTTATATTTGATTGTGGATTGTTGTTTTTTAGAGAATAGAGAATTTATTAATCAAATTTAATTATTTTATATTGGATATAATAATTATATAAAAAAATTTAAAACACGAACGATTCTTTATTTTTGTGTGTGGAACTGGTGAGTGCATATCACTCTTACGAGCAATTCTTTGTAAATATATGCACTGATCCCTTTAGCATAATGTTGTCACATTAGCAATAGTTTAAATATTTATCGCCGATCCATACATTTTCATTTGGAGCCTAATATCGAGAGAATTACCCAGCATATAGATCAACTAGAATTCCACAAAAAAAAAACTAGAAGTTTTTTTAACTTACTTGCTTATTAAAAAATAGAATTTAAATTATGAGAATGCAAAGTACAAATTTAGACAAGAATAAAAAAAAGTAAACAAATTTTGGTGTGACAATGATGAGTAGGAAGGACACCTGTGGGCGCAGCATAATAACGTGGGCGTCGCCTTTCTCATAGCACGCTGGCATGCCATGAAAAATTTATTCCTCAAATTAAATCATTTCATGTGTGACATAATTTCACGTTACAGGTACGGCAATTTCCTGGAAATTATTGGTTTATTTGTCTGTACTTATTGTTTGAGTCGGACTGAATTGTCTAATTTAACATGATAACATTTTCATTGTTTTAATCGAGATATCATCTTAAGTTGTAACAATTTTTTTCATCAGTTAACTTATTTCAGCTACCGAGAGTAATTGACATTTTTTGCTATACATTGTTCCATAACATAGTCAAGCTGAACTTTTGACCTCTTAGTTTTTTTAAAGAAAATTGTACTTAAGGTTGACATATTTCAGACATTTTTTAAGTTATTCCCAAAGGGCAAAGTATTGGCTGAAACACGTTGTAACAGTACATTAGTTTTAACGTAAATACAGTTTTTTTTTCTTTTTCACTTTAATTTCTTTCCTCTCTCTCTCTCTCTCTCTCTCTCTCTCTCTCTCTCTCTCTCTCTC
>SOPF01023486.1:10257-35772 GCA_012979155.1 Hypericum perforatum
TCTCTCTCTCTCTCTCTCTCTCTCTCTCTCTCTCTCTCTCTCTCTCTACATAGCCCATCTGATTTGGTGGGTTGGAGGGGGATTTTCGCTCTTGATGGGATAGGTGTGGCTTCGATTGATTCTAATTTTCTATGGGTGTCTAAATCAAATGGGGTATAAATTTTGACTGAAAAGAAAATGAGTTAGAAGAGTTTTTTTATTATATACATTTATGCCAATAATTTAAATTCAAGTTGAGTTCAGGTTTCCCAATTAATATTTAATATTAGTGTATTTTTAATAATTCAAATTCGAATAATATCCTTATTGATCACTTTTGGTTTCTTTGGTTTCTTTTATTTCTCACTGTCCAAATTGAAAAACTTGTGCTTGTAATTACTTGCACAAGACAACAACAAGAGAATCTCTCTCACCTATGGTTATAACTATAAACTTTCTTTTAGGATGGTCTGGATACCCACTTCTTTCCTGAATAAAGTTTGTATCCTTTCCTTTTCACCCCTCCAAAGTTGCTCTTCTTGATGGGTTTTTTTTTTCCCCTCTGTGATGTTGGTTTTTTCTGAGCTTTAAAAGATTCTTGTATCAGGGAGAAGCATATTGAATGCACTAAATGAGAGGATTGTTGTTGTTTTGGACATCAAACTTGGTGGTTGAAGTTCTTTAGGACATAGAGCCATGAAGTTCATGAAACTTGGATCCAGACCTGACAATTTCTACACTTCAGAGGCTGTCAGGTAAAAAGAAATATTTTTTATAAATTTAAGCATGTGGTGGATGTTGTTGAGAAATTAAATCGAAACGAGAACACACGAGACGCAAAATTTTACATGGTATTTCCAAGCTTGTAAGAGTTCAGACTATAAGTTAAACAGAGTCTAAACCACTTGGTGCAGGTCTGTTTCTTCAGAAGTGTCCAGTGATTTCATAATTCAAGTGAAAGGAACCAGATATTTGCTTCACAAGGTAAAGATTTTGAGATTTTTTTTCTTCCATTGTCTTGGTGTTGTAGTCTCATACTTGATGTGAAAGTCTCATTGTTCTTTCAGTTTTTTTAAGATATTTTTTATTTACCATTTTTTCTATATGGTAAGTGTGTAATTCTCTCGTACGAGTTTGTGGTCACAAGGCTCATCGAAACATTTTTTTTATTGCTCTTGCAGTTTCCTTTGCTTTCCAAGTGCTTGAAGCTACAGAAGCTATGCTTAGAATCCCGCGAGTCCTCACAGCTGCAAATAGTCCAACTCCCTGATTTCCCTGGTGGGGTTGATGCATTTGAGCTCTGTGCCAAGTTCTGCTATGGCATAACCATCACTCTCAGCGCCTACAACATCGTCGCTGCTCGATGCGCGGCCGAGTACCTGCAGATGACCGAGGAGGTGGACAAGGGGAACTTGGTGTACAAGCTCGAAGTGTTCTTGAACTCTTGCATCCTCCTTGGGTGGAAGGACTCGATCGTTACACTGCAGAGCACGAAGGAGTTCCCCGTGTGGTCCGAGGAACTCGGAATCACTAGCAGATGCATTGAAGGTATTGCTTCCAAGGTTATAAGCAATCCTTCCAAGGTGAATCTTTCGCGGAGTTACTCTAGGCGCGGTAGGGACGATGTTTCGTGCAATGGTGGAGAGAGCCATAGGCATAGGGCTGGAGGGAGCAAAGGGTGGTGGGCTGAAGATGTTGCAGAATTAGGCATTGATTTGTTCTGGAGGACCATGATTGCTGTTAAATCGGGCGGGAAGGTCCCTGCAAATCTTATCGGCGACGCGTTGAAGATATACGCAGCCCGTTGGCTACCGAACATATCGAGAAAGGAAGCTAATGGCAACAAGCAAGCAGCCTCCGATTCTGATTCGGACTCGCCGAATGATCCAAGTTCGAAGCACAGGTTGATCTTGGAATCAATAGTTAGCCTGCTTCCGGCCGAAAAAGGTGCAGTGTCTTGCAATTTCCTGCTCAAGCTCTTGAAGGCAGCTAATATTGTCAATGCTTCCTCATCCTCAAAGATGGAATTAGCAAGGAGAGTAGGCCTTCAACTAGAGGAAGCAACAGTTGCTGACTTGTTGATACCTTCTTACTCATCATCAGAACATGGAACCTTCTATGATGTGGATTTGGTTATGACCATATTGGAGCAGTTCATGGTACAGGGCCAAAGCCCTCCAACGAGCCCCCCGAGGTCCAAGCTCGGCTTTGAAAGGAGACGGTCGAGGTCCGCGGAGAACATCGACTTGGAGTTCCAAGAGAGCAGGAGGTCCTCCTCAGCATCACACAGCTCCAAGCTCAAGGTGGCCAAGCTTGTGGATGGTTACCTCCAAGAGGTTGCTAGAGATGTTAATTTGCCTCTTTCCAAGTTCATTGCTGTTGCTGAGTCAGCACCAGATTTCTCCAGGATTGATCATGATGATCTCTACAGAGCTATTGACATTTACCTCAAGGTAAAAACATAAAAACCCTTTTGGTGTTTCAATTAATTCTGTCCAGAGTTAATTTCACTGTCATATAATTTATTATATGGGCCACACCATTATCTGTTAGATGACCAACTCTATTGAAACTTATGCAATTGAAGTGGTCAACATCCATAGACAGATTGGAGCTATTTATAATTGTACCTGCAAAAAGAAACAAATCAGTTCTTTAATGCTTAATCTGTATGTTGATAAGGAGCTATAAAAATGTCATTTTGGTGTTATCCATAGGTAACCAAGTCCTTAGGCTCTAGCTAGCTCATGTATAAGTAATGTTGATCAACTTTGAGCAATGGTTCTAATTGCTGTGATCTGTGGTTATGCAGAAACATCCGGACATGACAAAGAGCGAGCGAAAACGACTGTGTCGGGCTCTGGACTGCAAGAAGTTATCGGTTGAAGCGTGCATGCATGCTGCGCAGAATGAGCTGCTTCCTCTCAGAGTGGTAGTACAAGTGCTCTTTTACGAACAAGCCAGAGCAGCGATGGCTGGTGGCAAAGTCACTGAGCTACCAAGCAACCTCAAGGTACTCCTGGCATCGCACGGGATTGATCCGTCGAGGCCTAAGCTACCACCGAGCACGACTCCTAGCCTTCCTGCAGAGGACCAGTGGAGTGTCTCGGAGCTCAAGTCTCCGAAACTGTCGAAAGTCGCGACTTTGAGGATGAAATTGGCCGAGAATGATGACTTGGATGACACGGAATCACAATCTGATGGAATAGGGAGATCATCCAAGTTCAAAGGGTTCTGTGCTCTCCCTGTGAAACCCAAAAGAATGTTCAGCAAGTTACTGTCTATTAACAGAAGTTCCAGTGAAAGGAACTAAGTGAATTTTGCATTTTTTTTGTTCTCTTGTCCTTCCTGAAACACCTTGTAACCTGTAGCTGAGAAAGCATAGAATTCTAATGTGCATTATTGGTGTAAGCTAAATGCAATAAGATCCATGATTTTCAGGAAATCTAGTCGAGAACTATCGAACCTTATAAAAGAACAGTTCTCCCAACATTTTCTGCTCCATTCAGAATGCTTGAACTTGATACATAACTCTAGGAAATTCATGTGTTTATTTGTGTTTTGAGTGAATACCATGGAAACCATTCCTCAGGGGTAGGATGACCAACTAAAGTGGGACCAATGCTGCTGTGCATTGTCTTAAAAATTTGTAACATCTGATTTTGTCTCTTTATTGCATCCCATTGGATCCTCATCTGTTCTTACCAATCAGTTTTTGTCAATCTCTTATCTTATGCCTGACATTTGATCAGTTTAGTTACATGGGAAATGCTATCTCAAGTCCAGCTGCTTTCTTCATATTAGTATTCATCGCAAGTCCTAAAGATTGTATGAAGTTATTTTGGCAACAGCCAAATAGGCACGTGATCTAACGACATAAGACATTTTAAATTTTTTTCAAAATTCGGAGTTTAAAATCTGGCAATTGTTATGATTATAAATTTTATCTTAAAAAAAGTAATTTTGACATTTGATGACTACTCCTATGACAGAAGTAGTATGGGACAACAATGACCGCATGACAAAAAAATCTCTGATTTTTTGTTATATTTTTTATAGTAAACCTTAAACATTCATAATCACATATTTTGTCACTCTTCCATGATTTTTGTTTCGCATGATCGTAAAAATATGGGGCCCTTTCTCTAACCATCTGCAACCTCTGAAGGTGTACAATTATTATTTTGTAGTTATCAATTGCTATTATTGGTAGCAAGCTAACGAAGGTAATATTGCCTAATGTGGATAGTGGAAACAGGCACCTGTTTACTTGGAAAAGGTACAATACTGTGGAGCTCTTGTAGCTAGGCCGTCCAGTTGTATGCCACACATTACACATACCACACATAGATCAACTAATAAGTCAATGATTGTTTTACTACTGATTTTTTTTTTGGGGTTAAATCTTTATATTCAAAGTCATTGTTGAACCTTATTTATCTAGAGGAAATTTTTTTCCAACAAGTGTATATATGTATGTATATATATATATATATATATATATTTGAATTCAAACTTTTCCTTACCAAATTCAAATCTTTTTCTATTCATACCAACTTTTATTAGTAATGATTTTTTCCAGTTTACGGGAGGAAAATTTTAACTCTAAGAATATAGTAGTGTGATAACTTAATAGAAATAGTGACTATTATTTCAAGTTATACCCAACTGCTATCACCACGAGATGATCGGACGAACTTAATATAGGTGTTATGGATGTTTAAAATTGGCATAAAAGGAGGATATGCGGTTCATATTGGGGAAATGGATATAGTTTGGCTACTATAGCTAATTGTATATTCAATCTAAGAGGTTTGTGTCTTGTGGCACACTTGGTGTAACAGTTTCCAAAATAATATCATTTTCTTATATAAAAAATTGAGTTAATCAGATCATTAGATGCTCACCTACTAAATAATTTCGAATAATGTCTTAGTGTATTGGAATAGAGCTAGTTATCATCTTTGCAAACCAGAGATTCACGTAGTATTTTACCACTTAAAATAAATTTACATGGAAAAAAGTTCAATTATATGGTCAAAGCAATAAAGCATGACAATAATTAGAGGTGTGGCCATTGTATAGTTACTGTGATCATTATAGTCATCATATATATGTGTCCGGTGTCTCGAACAAAATCCTGTTCCCAAGCACCTGCATGGTAATAATCTTCATCATTCTATTTTTTAAAATCTCAGATTAATTTGATATTTGGCATAAACACATAAAAAGATTTAATAAAAGTTTAAGATAAAATTCTTACAAATATAAGTAATTATAAATATTATTATAAAAAAATTATCTTTAAGAAAATCACGTAATTCTCGTAAGATAAAAAAATTAATAAAAGATCAAAACAATGATGTTCATTTAGTTGAGATGAGAACCAATTAACCTTAAATGACATCATTTTACCAATTGTTTAGTTCTTTTAAGTCGTTCTTTATTATACGAATCACATTAATATTAAAAAAAAAAAGACACTCGCTGCAATAATATAAGGGAAGAGTTGAATTGAGTTTCATATAGTATCAGTATTTCACTTAATTGGGTGTCACGCAAGAATCTAGAAGCTTAAAAGTGATATGGCGTTTCTAAAATGCCGCTGGAACGCAATAGAGCATTTAGTTTACTATGAATTGACGAAGTACATAAGAAATTACTAACAAGTATAATTGTGTATACATAATTACTTTTAATAAAATTGTAGACATAAGTATTTCATTGTACCAAGCATCATTTGAGATTATAAGTGGGGTAAAAGACACTCATGATCACTCATTTTTCATAGTTACACATTTGTTTTTTTGGCTTTTTATGTCACTTAACTATATTAAATCATCTTGTATCGCCACTGTTTTTTCAAGATTTCAAAATTTTCAAAATGTCATAAGCTTTTTTTATGGTCACTATTTCTCTTTTTCCTTTCGACAAAGAGCCACCAGCCCTGTTGACATTGCCACATTATAATTTATGTTTGGTATTGACGCATCTTTTAGCTTGATTATGTCGGAGAACGTAGATGACAGATTTTGACACATGACCCAATTTTTCTAACGAGTTGTTTTCAATCTCCTCAACTCTTTTAGTAAAGAATCTCTAATGATTCCACCCAAAAAAAAAGTATCTCTAATGAGAATCTATTCACAACTTTGTGAAGTTGCAGAATAAAAGAGTAGCGGTGACTTAGATTGTGAACAATACGTTGCTGCTTCCATTCGACGGATCTCCGCTACCCTGAAAACTTTTGTTGCTTGCCAAAAGGAATGCCATTTTCTAGGACTAGCGATTAGTCAATCAATGTAAATCTAACTGGGACCGTGCCCAATAATATTTTTTTTCTCTCAATAAAAACGTATATTTATATATTCCATCATTTTACTAAAGAGCTTTTACTTCTATTTGTTCCCAAGTTTTATGAGAAAATCAGGGTAAAATTATTAGATCATACGGTGGGGAATGAGGTCTTCGGACTTGGTCGTAGCTAAGATGTCATAAAGTCAACCAATTTCATTGCTTTATATGTTAACAGGTGGGGATCATTGTTCTCATAAACGACTCGGAGGTTGACCCAAAATTGGGTCCGACTGACCCAACTGCTAATCGGACCTGATTTTTTTTCTATTTTTTTTAATTTTTTGAGATATATATAGGTATATATGTAAATAACTTATTTAATAAACTAATAATAACATATAAATATACTATTTTTTATAAAATACACCAAATAAAGTATGCATACAAATGGGTAGTCTCCAATCAAAGATAAAACCATAAATTAGTAAAACAAAATTGGGTGAACAGTCCGGTATGACCAAAATTTGGGCAGCTCACCTGGATATCATTTTTTAGCCAAAAACAGAACGCTCTTAGGGACGATTGGCGGTCCGACCGGCATTTTTAAAACAATGGTGAGGATTCACGTGATTGCTGACCGTAACTAGAGATATCGCATTTGAATGGGTAATGGCTGAATCTGAGCATCAAGAACATCCTACCAGTAAAGTTGTTTCCTGGCCATATCCAACTTGAACTACTGCATATTAGGCCGTTCGACCACTTTTTTTATATAGCTAAATCTGGAGACATCTGTCCAATTCTGCTCCGGAGAGCTACTATAGATCTAATTGATATCAAGTTCTAGTCTAATGAAATCATAAAAATCTATGCCAAATGATCATTTACATAACTCATGAAAACCGATGTTGCGAAGGTGACTTTAAAATTCTTAGTACGAATAGTCTCATTTGTCGAACCACACAGCTCGTACTAGTAAAACCCAGAGAGCAACAAGGGCCTGACCAACTAGTTCACTAAGTTGGATTTTTGGATTGGCCGGTTGAAGTGTTTGATACTTTGATAATAATTAATTTTGGAATAAAATGAAAAGATAGTTAGAATTATTTGAAATTTTAACACCAAATATAATTAAATTAATAATATCTATTTTTTATAAAAATCTTCGGATCAACTAATTGTCTAACTATTTGAAACGAAAAAAAAGAAAAAATCTGAATTGTTTTCTGGTCTATTTAAAAAAAACATTGGCCAGTGCATCGGTTAAAACCATATAACGAAAAATAACATGATTACCGTGGAAACAAATGCACTAGATATTAGCAACAAACATTGTGAACAGTATATTTTTTCGAGAACATACCCGAATATGCATTATCCAATTATCAAGAAAGTCACATATTGAACTAGAACAGGCCTATGGAAGGTCAGCTCAACGGTTGAGCCTCAACCTAAGAAAAACTTCCATATGCCATTGTAAAGGAGAAAAATGCAAGTTGTAGCTTGAACTTTCATTGGTCAGTGTCGTAAATATTAGACGTCTCCACTCATATAAGATTCGGATATTATGGAATCTAACTTATTGGCCCTTCGATGAGGTGGATAATTATAATTCAAAAATGTAATCAACAAATTCTATGTAACATGAGCATATAAGGCTGAGATCCAACATCCAAAACTATGTTACGTTTGATTATTATTTCAAAATTTTTATTGTTAAATCTTGATCGTTATTATAAAAATTATATGGGTAATTAATCGATTGTGACGGCAGGAGGCCTGAACGTATGAAGTTCAATAGTCAACCGGGTACTTGACCGGATGACATCAAATTTTAACAATATCCGTAAAAAAGTGGAAATTTTATTTAGAAGTTCAACATGATTAGGATGAGAGTGTTCTCAATTAGCCCGACCGAAAATGGTTATCATGTCTGAATATTATACTAAATAACTGGATGTTAAATCTCGCAATTATCTATGGCCAGACAAGTCTGATATCTACTTAAGTACTTGACAGACCATATACAGTAAATATAATCAGTAGTAAACAAATTATGAAATTATTAAAAGATGAACCACAACAATACGCATTTACATCTAGTACATCCACAGCAACCAATATTAACAGGCAATAATTGAGTAATGACGCAAAGTCATTTCATTGTGGTTGAACTATTTATAGTATCATCAATCGTTGATCTTACTTGTCGGAACAACGAAAGGATGAATCTGTAGAGTCGATACTCTTAGTCTTCTTGAGGCTCGGGGCACGGTGTAGCCGGCACCGGAAGGAGCCGGGGTGCGAGGTTGGGGCACAGAGACAGTTGCTCTTTGGAATACTAGGCTGCCTTGCAAGTTCTTGAGCTCCTCCTTTTCCACTTTGCTCCATTGCAATGCGATCCACCTTGTTACTATCAATATGTTCACTTTCCATTTTTGTCCTCTCTAAGAAATTGTAAATTAGCTCTCTCTTCTTGTTAAGTTTTATAAGAATTCTGAAGGATTAAAGTCTCCAATGGAGGACTTTATTGCCATTTTAACGTGAAGATAAGGACAGTGGCAACGGAGATCATGGGATTAAGGGTAAATTACCCTCAAGTCCCTGTTTTATTGTCAATTTTGTAATGGGGTCCCTAAATTATTCGAATAAGATATAAGATCCCTGTTTTTTTAATGAATATTGGTCTTGGGTCCCTAAAATGACAGAGGATGATGTCAGCAATTTTTTTATCACTAAAATGACTAAAATACCCTTAGATAAAAAAATAAAAATTTACCTTCTTCAACCTTTGAACAACAAGAACACTAAACTCAGATTAAAAAAACAAACGATCTTCTTCAACCCAGGACACCTTTATTAAAAAAAACAAATCTGATTCAATAAACAAGTATACAATAAACCTTAGGTCTCTTAATCGTCATCCCAAAACATCATCTAAAAACCCAGATATTAATCGTCTCATAATCGATAAACAAATCTGATTCGATAAAGAAAGGGCAAGCCTCATACTGGTACAAGACCACGTTCTTCCGGTACAGTCAACCCGATGGCGCGTGGAGTGGACAGTCCGCGACCGACGATGATGCTCCTCCATAAACCCTGGGAGACACTAGCCGCGTGCGTGCTCATCTCGGCCAAATGAACCAGCCGCGGGGAGTAGCCGGATGTGGCTCGGGTGAATGCCATTGAGCTGCGCCTTAGAGGCCGTGTAAGACGGGAGCTTCTAGTCCATCTCGCTCGTCGGTTCGAGGTCGTCGTCTTCGGTGACGGGGATTGATTGGAGATAACCTTCCTTGTTGGTCCCACGGTACAGATCCTTCTCGAAGGTGAGGGAGGAGAGCGAGGCCACCTGGTTTGGGTTACAAATATGTCAAGCTCTTCATCTTCGTTCAATTAGCCCAGAACCTAAACGAATCCAATAATTAAAAAATGGCGTTGGACTATCGGTGATTAGGGTTCAAATTTCAATTAGGGTTCGTTCAATTATCGGTGATTAGGGTTCAATTAAAAAATGGCGTTGGCCCAGAACCTTCGTTCAATTAGGGTTCTAACATGGACTTGTATCTACAGATGGGTTCTTGACATACCGGAAGAAGAGGAAGAAGAAAACTAACTGAAATTCAGAAAGAGGGGTTTTTGATGGTGCTGGAAGGGAAGATATTTTTTAGTGTTTTTATTAAAGGGTATTTTAGTCATTTTAGTAATAAAAAAATTGCTGACATCATCTTCTATCATTTTAGGGACCCGAGACCAATATTCATTAAAAAAACAGGAGTCTTATATCTTATTCGAATAACTTAGGGACCCCATTACAAAATCGACAATAAAACAAGGACCTGAGGGTAATTTACCCTGGGATTAAATGTGAAGGATTTCGTGAAATATTAAAAAGGTGACATGATCATATCCAATTATATTATATATTCTTTTCTAATTTTAATTTCTTTAAACCATTTTGTTTTTAATTCATCTTTTTCACGGGTCAATCAACGTCTCACCTACAACTACCAACACTTTTGTTAATGCTTCAACCACTCGGAAGATACCCATCATTAATAGCTAGGTCCCTCTGGTTGGATCCATTATTTTTCTCAAAATTTTTATCATTTATGCTTTTATAACTTAACTAATAAATTTAAAATTTTCATCATTAAAACACAATGACATTAAATAATAATTGTACAACTTTTTTCTTCTTTTGATGTCTCTGGATCAGGATTCATGAGAGGAAACACCGCAATAAAAAGATATCTTCTCTATGGGCCCCTTCTGAAGCCCATATCTTTTGTACGTATGGCGAACATTCTTTGAGGTTGCAATGGTGACAATTAGTTAAGTAATTATTCCCATCTTCATAATTAATGCATTGACGCAATTTTATTCTGCCAGGTGATGATCATTTCAATTGAGAACGTCCAACCAAAATCTGATCTCTGTATTTTATGACAGAAAATGTTACACATTAATGTGCCCACTTTATTTAGATCATCTCACTCATCTGATTTTTTTGAATTTTTTTCTTGCTTATATTTTTACATATATTTTAAGTCTTCAAATCTATTGGTTATTGTTTCTGATAATTTAATGTTGTTTTTAATGAGATATTCTCCGAAGATGAATGTTTATCAAGATTTATGATAAAATTGATAAGAATCATCTCTAAGTAGTTGTGCCCGATTATTCAATGAATTTCATAATTAATTATAAATATTCCACATGAATATTCAAATTATGTCACTTCCCTAAATTAAACGTATTAAATCGTTTTATGTCATTTGGGCTTCTTCGTCAGCCGACATCAGGGCCCAACTATGGAAGATGAAAAGAGCCCATCTTTGAGCATCAGCCACGCGGCTAGGCCCTATAATTTTTTTCGGGCTTTCATTGGGGTCAGGCCCATTGAACAGAAAGAAGATGGTACAGATTAGCATCCCGCATGCAAATATATAACCGGGGTTACGATGGTGACCACAAAATATTAACTTTAACCATATTTGATATAAGAACTTTAACCATACATGCCCGTTCTAAACCGTGATTGTAATGAGAGTGAGGCGAAATTGAAATGAGAATTAGTCGAAGATGAAAATTCGATTGGTAAACAAAGGACGTGTTTGATTTGTGAAAGACGCTACTGGAAAGGGCACGGATGAGCGAAATATTTGTCTTTCTGTGTGTGTTTTTTTCCGACGTGCTTTTCATGTCAAATAGAGAAATTGTTGATCCCAATTCCTCATAGGAATGGTCCCTATTCTTAAATCTTTTTTTTTTTGAGATTAAATGGTTCCCTATTTCATAGACAGAATTATTTAACCGAACAGCTCTGACAGAGATTATTGTTTTTCGTTTCGGTTCCAACCTCCATTTTTCGCCAACCAAACACACCCTAAGAGTTTTAGTTAGGACAAGTAAGTGGGCGAACTATCGTACAACATAAAATGATCGTTATATATTAGTTTCCTTTTTTTTTCTTCTTTCAATTCGTATTAGTTTTCTTTATGAATTTGAGCCTGGAAAGTATTTTTTTAAACTACAAATTTTTACCGTATATTCACTCCGTAACTTCATCTAGCCGGCCACGTAAACAACATTAAGAGCAGTAGTGACTAGTTACAAACAAGTACGTAAGCGAATTGTTGAATTTTAACTAGGTTGTAGAGTTTGAAAATGTAATGGTAATAAATTACTTGTTAAATTTTTCTATCACCATCTTAAGAAGTCTTACCCGGCTGGAGGTTCTATTATTTATCTTATGTCTTACAAAACGTGATTAATATGATTCCAGTTTTGACGATGGGTGTAAAAATTCAAAAAGATATATATACCGTACGTAAAATTGATAAAGTGGTAGATTTTCAAAGTATCAGACTTATTTAGTCCATAATTGAGAGTGGTAATAAAAGGATGTCTGTAGGGGGAAAAGTTCAAATTAACAAAGATCGTTAAGTTACAGATCCTCGACTAATATATTGATGCTGGTCCTCCTTTAGTGGGCCTATCAGTACTTTATTGTGTAAAATCTTGTCTCTCGTTTGCACAAAAGCAACAACTCTCGTCTAGCTTATAGAAGAACAAACACTAACAAATTATGTGGGAATCTATTTTTATCATAATTATAGAATATTTACTCGATTAACTAATTTGAATTTGTATCATCAAAATCTTAAATTCAAACTTTGTCATAGTTGGACTCAATTCCTTTTAAAATTGTTAGGTTATCATATTCCGAACTCGAAGTTTCTGATCAAACGTGTTTGATTGTTATGAGCGAATCTTATTTAACGTACCAGTAGTTACTATTGAAGGGGAAAATGGAGCAAAAGCAATTGGCTATGTGGAAAATATTAGTAGCTAGGAGTCCCCCACAATGTAAGGACATCTAGGGTGAGTCCCAAAAGATCCTAATAATGAATGACATGATTATACAAATAGGAAATATACAATATTAAGTAGGTTCAAGTGGACATAACTTAGATACTTAGAGGGTTTGATAATTAATATTTAGATTTACAAAAAATATTTGGACTAATCTAGAAAAGAGTTTTCAAGGTTATCTAAGATATTCGAAATTGAATCATTAGAAAAGTTATTGTATTAACAATTTGTTCAATTTTTATCATTAAATTTTTTTACCGTACTCAAATTTGAATAAATTCAATAACCAAAATATTTAAGTTCACGCATTTCCGATCCGTTCACCACATTTTTTTTTGGGTTTGGCACCTGTCCTTTATTGGCTCCCTATAGTGCTACAAAATAAAAAATATTCCACGCTCCTAGGGTTCCCAATTATTTACCTCAATTAAAGAAACGCCCTTCGACGTAAGGCGTTAACAGAAAAAAAATTGCGAATCATGGAGATAATATGTTAATTAATTAACTCTGTGACATAGCCCACACCTAGCACATACATATCCATCATAGAGTAAGCAAGCTACATTATTCCAAACCAAAGGTTTTATAATTTTATTCCAAAGAATAACATTTGGGATGTGCATGTGGTGCACAAGTAAATGTGTTATAATCTATATAGCTCTAATTTTTGGTTGAAACTAGTAAGTGTACAAATATTTAATGAATAAATTAATCTAAATTAATTTAAAATAAATATTTAACAAAATTATATTTTGAAGAATTAATATAGAATAACCAGTTAAGATAGAGTTTCGGTCTAATTTGTCGCTGTCTTCCAGTAATGGTTGCTGCCTCGAAGAGACATCTTGAGCATATACCGTGCAACCTTGCATGGAATTAGTTGTGCGAATTAAATTTTGGAAACTACGCGTCCTAAACACGTGTTTAAGTACCCTATTTTTAATCGAACAACATTGTTTTACCAATCTCTTGAACGGTTCTAATTTTTAAACCCCATAAAGCCGATAGGTCTCAGAAAATTGTTGAGTGTCTCTATACAATTATGATTTTAGTATAGCAAATATTTTTTTTGTAAGTAGCTAATGATTAAAATTTTACCATTTTCAATTTGTGGTGAACTATACCAAATTTCCGCTATGTCTTTAGTGTTATCAATGTTGACGATTGAATACTATAGATGTCAAAATTGATTAATCGATGTACTCATTATGTACTATAGAAAATTTATGAAATACCGTAATTACCTTGTTTTTAAATCCAATATAAGTGTTAGACTATAAACGTCGAAAATTGTGTTACTTGGTATTTTATTACAGATTTTATCATGTTTACAATTAGTAAAATTCACGGAGCGAACTTCCACGGGCTTTTGAATTGGCAGATGTGTATTGAAATAGAGTTCGTAAATATAACAATAGATGAAAATTAAAAAATTTACATTGAATCCAAGATTTTTAGACAGTTATAATACTTAGAATATGATAAATTTTTTAAAATTTAAAAATATTTAATTGATTTAATTAATAAAATATAATAACACTAATCTTTCCAAACGTATTTTATCAGTACTCACATGTACTTTCAAAATCTTTTCATTATCTCCACACCAATATGAATAATATAATAAAATTACTTAGGCATTTCGTATTGTATCAAATATTATGTTTACAAATTAGGGCATCAAAATCAAGCAGAATAACATTTACATTGACCAACTTATTTCAATAAATGTTTAAAATAACTATCTTCGAATATATATTCTAGCAAGTCAAATAAATCACTGCAGCGAATTAGTTACTCCTGCCACTAAAGATTGTTCCTGCATCCAGTGGGTATGAGTATCTCTTCGTTCTTCCCGCAGATAATGATCTAGCAAGTGCTTGCATATATGGTAGACATGCGGCCTCCTTCTTGTTCAGGTGTACACGTGCATGTCTCAATCTAAAAATGAATTTGTCACACCTATGATTATAGAGCAAATTTATTATTGCCACAACATACTAATTAGTAATATAATTATTTGACCGTGTCTAATAAATATTCAATAAAATCCTGGAGAATATTGTACAGGTTTCCTTCCATAATTTTTTTTTTTCAAGATGGTGCTTTATGCTTGCACATTAAAGTACCACGTTTTTTGTACCACGTTATTTAAATGATTAAATAAACTTAGTTAATAGTTTAAGTTGGATAGAAAATCTTTAAAAAAATCGATTTTCTCGTTTATTTAAGTTACAACAATTATTTGATCATTTAATTTATTTAAGCCATTCGTTGGTATCACATACCACGTTTATAGCACCGAAAGAAAATCCACAAACCAAATTTATAGCAAGATGTCAATTGACTTGGGTTGCAAGGTTGGGTTCATACTCCCTAAAACCAGTCACGTTTTAAGTCGTTCTCTTGTTACATTAATAAACAAATTGCCCACATGTCCTATCGTTACATTCTAAATGACCAACCTGACGATTGGGCAAGTTGCATAATTAATATTTTGCCCGCTAGTAGCGGTGAAATCCTTTTAGGCTTACATAATTTGGTGCTCCTAGTCTTACTTGTCCAATCCAATATTGTACTAATTAAAAATATCATATTTTCCAGTGTTGGTGAGTTAGTTTATAAATTTTGAAAATTTATTTTATTATTATCTTAAATTTTTATATTAAATATATACAATTTTAAATATAATATTAAAATGTGTTGATATTATGCTCATTATTGTGATTGCATAAACATCATTTTTTCACATTTGTTAAATCAAGATTATTGCAATTTTTTACTTGATGAGTTTTGTTTAAAATGAAAAATTGAAAATCCTATATTACTTAATATATGACGGATAAATTAGTTTATAAGTTGTAACACTCCGTGTGCATCTATTAACATAGTTTTCAAAAATGGACCGGAGATCGACCCGGTTGGCTGGGCAATCTTCGGTCTGACCAATCAGATACCGATCGGACCAAATTTTTTATTTAAAAAAAACTCTATTTTTTAAATATATATAGGTATATAGATAAAAGATTTATGTAATAAATTAATAATAACATATAATCATATTATTTTTTTATATAAAATATACCAAATAAAGTATTCATATGAACGATTAATCTCGAATCGAAAATAAAAAAAATAAATCATTCAATATTTTCCAGTCAAACTGTCCAATTTTCCGGTCGGACCGGAAAATCCCAGAAAATCACCGATTCGTTAGGTAACTGGTCGGATTATGAATTTCTGGCCGGTTATGTGGGCTCGGATCGCCGATTTAGAAACTATGTCTATTATCTTATGTCTATTATCTCATTGACTTAAAATTTTGGATTGAATATAAGAAAATTAAAATTACTAAATGCCGCTCGCGAACTTGGAAGATAAAAATAATTTCACCCTTTAGAAGGAACTCGGGTGATAAATTTTCGAGATTTACATTTGGGTCTCTAATAGAGAGAAATGCCTCCCTTTATTCCGAGGAAACAACCGAAAACAGAACGGGATTGTGATTCACTCTTAGAGCTAAAAAATATGTGACGATGATATTCTTATTCTAACTTGAGAATTTTTAGTCTAAATAAAATAAATATTTTGTCGTATTTTATGTTATTCAACCATCTGCGAGGGTACCCAACTGCTGATCAATTTCGTTGGATCGACATTACGGTGTGACTATAACTGGCCGATATTTCCAATTAGTGAGACTGGAAGTGTCTAATCAAGAACATGGGAAAAAATGGGTTGTTCTTTAATTGCATTAAATATATTTACTTTGGGCGAAAACAATTTCACTCAAATGCAATAAAAGATGGGCAAGAAAACATCCATAGCAGCTTATTTATTAAGCATGTAAGGGAAATCAAAACTTTGTCTCCCCAAAGGACAAAGCTGTATCCCAAGCAAATAATTTCTCGGTCGATGTTCCTGCCAAAAACCACTTTTTCAATAAAGGAAGCTTTCTTTCCCGTTTTAGGGTTTATCTTAGATAAGAAGCCCAAAAGGCACTTGTACGTAAACGAGAAGAAGTGTCAACGCAAAAAGCACCTTGCGAAAACAAAAACCAACGAATGTTTTGTTCCTGTAACTAATTATTCGGACCTAAACTAGATAATTTCTCAAAACAACACACATGAAATTTATATTGCACCAATGACTTGCAAGAGCCAATTAGCCAGATATCTTACATATACATAACTCAAGTTAAAAAGTGGTGGTTAAGCCCTAAAACATGAACCGATTGAAACCAACAATAATGGGACCAAATTGGAAAATATCAAAATACAAACTAAAGCATTGCATTGCATTACACGGCACCGGACGAAACGAGCCGGTTACCACTAACAATAATGCAATTAAGACGGCAAGCTAGCTAGGTCAAATCTCAAAGACAAAAGAACGAAATTTGAATCTCCATAGAGGCAAGAAGAACCCAAAACCTCCTCAAGAATTCTCCACCTTAGCTGCAAAAGCACTCACAAAATCAGGGTACTGGAAGATGTCATCCAACACAGAGTTGGATCCTTCAATGCCCATTGGCAACTCGTTCTCGAAATTGTAGCCATAACCACCGTCACCGTCCGTCCGGAACAAGGAGTCTCCGTCGTAACCCTTCGGGAGAAGCTCAGTCTTCTCGTCGGAGGTGGATGGCTTAGGGAGAAACCCTTGGATGATCTCCTGCAACAACCCGGAATCCGGGGTCTCCTGTGAGAAGAAATCCATGAGGTAATCTGCCTCCTCACCTCCATTAACGAAGTCATTGCGTTGTTCTTCGACGCTAAAGCCTCTGGTGGAGGGGATAGAGGACACTATAGGGGAAGTGACAGAGGAGATAGAGCTAGAGAAGAAGAAACTAGGGTTTGAGGACGATGACCCATTAACTGATTGGCTCTGGTTAGGGCAATTGTAGCCGGGGGAGGAGGAGTTGGCGAGCAAGTCGCGAAGGAGGAGCATGTTAAGTGAAGGAGAGGCCGTAACGGAAGAGAAACCGGGCCCACCACCGAAGTCACCGATATGATGAGGACGAACGGAAGGAGGAGGAGGAGGAGGAGGAGGGATATGGATACGGTTAGGGTTAGGGTTCATATTTCCAAATGGTTGCCAGTTGGGGGAGGAAATTATGTTGTTGCTTCTAGAGAAGGAGCTCTTTGTAGTGTTAGGGTAGATGTTGTACGGATGATGAGGAGAGAGAAAGTGGTGGTGGTGGTCGGAGGCAGTGGTCGGAGGGTAGACAAAGTTGGTCCGAGCCTTGAGTCCTCGCATGGCGCGTGCGGCGCAGTCGTACGCACAGGCGGCTTCCTCGGCGGTGTCGAAGGTCCCCAGCCACCGCCGCTCCTTCGACTGCGGGTCCCTTATCTCCGCCGCGTATCGGCCCCACGGCCGCCTACGAACGCCTCGGTACCTCATCGGAGTGCCCGCAGCGGCAGGAAGGCCGGTCTCCTTGAGAGCCCTCTTGGCCGGGAGGGGGTCCGATGTGCACTTCTTGGGGTTGTCGGCGAGGACCTGGTTCTGGTTGTTGAACATCCTTAGTGCTTCTTCCATAATAATTTGGCAATAATTAAGCACAAATTGTGATTTTTTTAAGGGAGAGCAAATGAAATGACTTGAAATGAATGATAGATGGATGGGGGAATGTGAGAGAAATGAGAGGTTAGAAGAGAATTTGAAGGGTTTAGGCAGGCACCTGGGCTCTATAGTATAGTGTTGGGGGGTGGTGGTGGATGTGTATTTATAGACATAAAAATACCACATATTATAAACCAAAATGTAATTTGGGTGATGACAGAAAATCAGATAGTACATACTTCTCTGACTGACTTCATAAATTTATCGCATTTTCCTAAAATTTTAATGAACTTTATGGATCATAACGTGTTGAATATATCATTGGCAGGTTAATATTTTTAAATTTAGATAAAAGACTTGAATTTGTTTAAGCAATAGAATGAGTTCAATATAAGCGCAGAGAAAATGTCATTGTGAGAATTATATTTTATAGTATAATTTCTTTATATTGAAATCTTAAATTTATAATTTTTTAATATTAATAATTAATACAAATCTAATTTCTATAAAATAATATTTTCAAAAATGATAACCTTTTTAAATTGATAAAACTTTTTGTCCCGAGTCAAAATCATTTTAAAAAATGTAATAACTTATTTATCATGATAATTGTTATTTTATAAAAAAAACATTATTAATTTTTGGTCTTATATTTTGTATAAAATAATATTTTATAATAAACTGATCCAGATTTTAAAGTTTATTCGAAAATAAAGACTGGGTGAAAACAACATGCAGATACTACTGATCGTATTAACGAAAATTAATACGGTACTATAATGTATCAAAATTCGTGAGAATAAAAAATTCATAGTAGTTTCATGAAAATTATTGCCAAAAAATAAACTACTTGTGAACACAAATCAATAAATAACCACGTAATTGTTGAAATATATATATATAATTAAAGTTTAGCTAGGAGTATTCCGTAAAAATCATAATAATATAGCCATAATGAAACTTTATTTAAAAATATACTTCACTTGAATTTAATAAATTATTAATTACTTGGGGAATCAGTTTTGAAGAAATATCTTCTCTGCACAGGTCACGGTTTGCCTATGGTAGACCTGGCCATGAATCGAATCCGATTCGTAATTCGATTCGATTCGATTCGTTGATAATTCGATTCGATTCGTGTATAATTCGATTCGTTAAAAATTCGATTCGAATTCGTCATTGTTCGAATTGAATTCAGTTTGCAATTTTGATTAATTCGTCAATTCGGCGAATTGAATTCGAATTTGATTCGAGTTGAATTCGTATAGAATTCGACTCAAATTCGTTTAGAATTCGTTATATATATATATATATATATATATATATATATGGTGGGAGCGGGGGCTTCTGACATCAATTTTTAAAAGGTGGGCTTTTGGGTTTGGGAAAGACGCCAAAAAAAATGTTGAATACTTATTTATATATTTATTAAATATTAAATATTTATGAATTAATTCGAATTCAATTCGTATTCGATTCGTTTATAATTCGTATTTGATTCGTTTGTAATTCGATTCGTTCATAATTCGAATTCGATTCGTCTTTGGATGAATTGAATACGGTTTATGTTTAGGTAAATTCGAATTCGAACCAATTCGATTCGAATTCGTTCGAATTCGAACCGTGGTCAGGTCTAGCCTATGGTTAACTGACTCCAGCAGCCCCAGGAGGACCGTCGGCCACACCCCGCCGCCGGTTACCATGGCGGGGCACCCACCTTCTTGCGAAGTGGCCGGCCTCGTCGCCACTTCTCTGCCCTCTTTACTGCCTCATCGGTTCCGCCGGCCTTTTTTCGGATCCCGATCGCCTCGGGTCTCTCCGAACCGATCGGAGCACAGATCGGGAACCTTCTCGTCAAGGCGTTCCCAATGGTAGCTGCCCCTTCGCCGGCGCCACCCTCCTTTGCCGGCACGGCCACTTGGCCGCCGACCGTTCAAAGCCAGATCTCGGCTGGAGCTTTGCTCTCCAGCGGGATCCGAGCACACCCCAGGAACGGGCTCGGCGAGGCGCATCTTTTCATGTGCTCGTCGGCCATTTTCCCATTGGACCACCGCTAACCACCCTGCCGAACAACCATCGGCCTCCGTGCTGGGCCACCACCGGCCTCCATGCCGGGCCACCACCGGCTTCCGCGCCGGGCCACCTCCGGCCACCACCGGCCTCTGTGCCGGGCCACTCCGGCCACCACCGGCCTCCGTGCTGGGCCACTCCAGCCTCACAGGCCTCCACGTTGGGCCACCTCTGGCCACCACCGGCCTCTGCGCCGTGCCATCTACGTCCACCACCGGGTCTCCTTCGTTGGTGTACGCTTATTATCGTTGCCCCTCCTGACTGCCAGGACTGTTGGCTAGCGGGATTTTATGGGCTCATGAACTTTCCTTTGTAACCTTTTCTTTTTCTTTTATAAAATGGTAATTAAGTAAAAAAACTGACTCCAGCAGTCCGACCCGAACCAGGAGTCCCTTAAGAGCTACCATCCGTATTGCACTTAAGCCAGCCCTGAGGAGGGCAGCACCAAGTGATCTCAATAGTGTGCAGAGCCCATCCTGGCCTCGGTGCAATATGGAGGTCTCGTAGTAGAGTCTGCTCGTACGGAGTGGAGAAACACCTACCCGTGTCGAAGATCACGGTCTCACTGACCAGCCTATAAAATAGTACAATCAGCGTGTCTATGCTCCGTCTCTGGTCGCAGAAAATACGCGCATTGCGCTCCTGTCACAAGAGCTAGCCTGTAAAAATGATAGCCACCCTCCATAGTCGATCAACCTGCGGGCTAAACGCTGCCGCATCCCCTCTGTGATCAACTCATTGAGGCTCAAGAATGGCCTCCACGAGACCCCAAAAATACCAAAGATGTCCCTCTAGAAGGCAGCAGCAATAGGACATGTAATCAGCAGATGATCAAGAGACTCGGTAGCGGCCAGACAAATGCAGCAGATGTTTGGACTGATGAATCCTCTGTGGGACATGGCATCTGTAGTGGGAAGTGCGGCGAGAATAGCATGCCATAAGAAAGCAGATCGCCTAGGGGGTATGGTCACGTCCCAGATCTAAGATCCCCAACGAACTGGGAGGTGGCTAGGTCAGAGATGCTCATAGGCAGATCTAGAAGTTAGAAGGCCATCTCTAGAAAGGGCCCATACAGTCCTATCACTGCCGGGGGGACCTAACTGATGGTATCTGATATCCTGGATAATATCCAGAAAAGCTGCGTAAAACTGTCGATGAAAAACCTAATGACCATCTTGCCAACAGTCTGCAACTGTGAAGGTGCACAGCGAATAAAGATGCTCTGAGAGTCCCACCCTCTTAGTTATGATGTAACCCAGCCAATTATCTAACCAGAAATTGGCTATCGAGTCCTCTCCCACTAGCACCCATAAAGACCTAACAATATCCGGTAAGCAGTTCCTCACTCCCCTCAGGATAAAAGAGCATACGTACCTCCGAGTTGTCGTGTCTATCTTGTCGATCAGGCAGGCTCGGATGCATTCCATATACTGCGTTGAGCCGTGTAAGATAGTCCAGGTGAGGTGACTCAGGAATGCCAGATTTACCTGTCTGATAGATCTGAGTCTGAGGCCGCCTTCCCCTTTCGGGATACAAACTCTGTCCTAGGACACCGTACAAGAGGCCCGGTTGTGGATGTCACCAGTCCATATGAAGTTCCTCATACACGAATCCACCCAATCTATGAGCGAAACTGGCCACTGGTAGATCATCATGGAGTGCGTCAATGAGCTGAGGATAACTGACTGCACTAGACAAGCTCGTCCTGCGAGGGAAAGGAAGGAACCCTTCCACCGTTCAAACTTGCTGATGATGGTGTCATTAGTGAATTGCAAGTGAAAATGGCAGGGAGGGCCGCAAAAGAGAGGAATGCCAAGGTAAGAGAATGGCATCTAACTTACCAAGATCCCGAGAATATCCAGGAGTCCTCTATGCTGATGAGGTGACATGGACTCTATAAAGTAGACTCATGACTTCTTCGGGTTATAGAATTGACTCAAGATAGCCATATAGTCCTGTAAAAGTCAAAGTAGAGTATGACAGTTGGCCTTGGAGACCTATCCAAAAATGATCACATCGTCAGCATATAGCAGGTGTAATGGAAACATGCTGCCTCTCGTAGAGCAGAAACCCATAAAATCCCCTCGTGTCTCAGCCTGCTAGAGAAGTCTACTAAAGATCTCCTCAACCACTATAAATAGTAGTAGGGATAAGGGGTCCCCCTGCCGTACCCCTTGAGTGCAGCTGAAATAACCTACAGGGACCCCATCGACTAAGATGGAGAACCAGGCAGAATGTAGGATACTGATCATCATGTCACTAAAAGCCACGTCAAATCCCTAAGCTCAAAGTACTGCCGATAAAAACTCCCATCGAAAGGTGTCAAAAGCCTTCTGGATATCCACCTTGATGGCCAAATTGCCACCATTCTGTCATCTGCCAAAGTAGTTGATACTCTCTGAAGCCAGTGCCATACAGTCATGTATCCTGCGACCCAGAATAAAACTAAACTGGTGGAAAGATAGTAGAGAGTCAAGGATCGTACCGAATCTGGTAGCCAAAATCTTTGTCATAATCTTGTAGATAAAGTTTCTCAACACCACAAAGTTGGCATTAAGCCTAGTAGGAAGACATTGTGAACTGAAGAACTCCTGCACTGCCAAAACAACATCCTGACCTACCACATCCCAGGAAGTCCGAAAGAAATGTCCCCCAAATCCATCCAGACCTGAGGCACTATCAGGACTCATGTCGAATATAGTATGACGTACCTCCTTCTAAGTAGGGATGTGTATCAGCTCCGCATTCTGATCATCACACTAATTATGGCTGGAGACAGACTCTATCTACGTCCTATCGAGATTCCAGACTTCAGCAGCTGAGGTACCCTAGGGATGGAGAGCCCGCTAGCTCTACATGACACGCTCAAAGCACAGTTGCATATTCATATCACTCGTATCTTTTGAGAGGGAAATATGGTAGTTGATGCTCTAACTCATCTCACAGAGGTCGGTTGATGACCTAACCTTCTGTTATCTCTTTCTAGTCTGATTGAAAGAGACATGTCTGGATAGCCATACTATAGGTTCGTCCCCTGACGATAGCCATTTTCTAGGCTTTTCTGGTCATTTTACTTTCTACCGCCCTGACTACCAGACTTGTTGGCTAGCTTGAGTTTGGCTTATCTTTTCTACCCTTGCCTGACTACCAGACTTGTTGGCTAGCTAGCGAAGGCTTCTCGGCCCCACCTGACAACCAGGACTATTGGTCTGCAGGTGTATTGTGGGCTTCTGAAGTGTTTGTATCCGCTTTTTCTTTTATTTTGATGGCAGTTCTTAAAAAAAACTGATTGCCACATGGTAAATATTATTTTATAAAATAATTATTAAATTTTACTACTCCATAGACTCTAAATTAGAAGATGTATTTGGAAGCGTCACAGAACACGCATGCAGGAGGGGCTACTTTATGATTCTAATGTTCCGTGGATCACCACAAGTTCTCTTAAATTCTTCTTTCTCGAGGTAGCCTCAGAAAATTTCAACTTTGATATCTTTCTGCCTAGAAGCCAAGTAGGCCACAGCTCAAACGCAAAAGCAAATCGACTCTCTCTCTCAGCTGAGAGATCTCTCTCCTTGTGGGAGTTTCTAGGGTTTTTATCCCTTTTCTTCTCCGCCGCCTACCCCCTCAAGCTCCTTCTTTCCTTACCTCCCTTCCCTCCATCTACCCCCATCATCTTCCACCCTTATCCCTCAACGCTCTCTGGGATATGCCACATCTCCTGACTGTCTGTCCGACCGTTTGCCATCCAAGCTCTTCACCCTCTTCCTAGGTTATCTCCCTAGGCTCGACCAGTGTTACAACAGCCCCCATCCTCCTTATCGGTCAGTCATCTCTTCGCTCTCGTCGTCATTCTTTAGCCATCCGCCTCTCCATTCGCCTTATTGGTCTGACCGTCAGCCTTACCAGTCCGACCATCAACCTCGCCAGTCCGACTGTCAGCCTCGTCGGTCCATCCTTCTCGCCGGCCTATCTGCCTCGCTCCCTCCTCGCCGTCCGACCTTCCGTCGTTCGAGCTCTTCATTCTTCCTCCTAGGTCATCTTCCTCGTCGGCCTGCCACAGGCACTACACCGTCTTCTTCCGTCCACAACTCTACACCTCCGTTTCTTCCGTCGGCCAGCCCTACACTGCCGTACAGGTTCCCCGCCGGCCAACCACAGCGCTCAACCCTCCGTCGTAAGACCCCTCAAGGCGGACCACATGCCTAACTCCGCGACTGGCCTTTTATTTAACTAACCTAGAGCATCTCTTGGTGCGACCCGGGGGGTCGGTCTTTGTCGACCACCTCCCCGGTTGACTGTTGTTCTTATATTCTGTAGCCTCCTGTTGTTTAGGCTTTGCTCGTCTTTTGTTCTAGATTGTAGCTTTGTTTATGTGTGCTTTTGTCGGGATTGGTTTTCACCTGTTCCTAAATCCTTACGAACTTGTTGCATGTTCGATGGTTGCGGGTGGAGAATTTTGCCTTGGTCGATTTACGTCGACCTTGACATTCAACTGAATTGCATCTCGTATGCATTCAGTTGCCCTCTTAACTTGGTCTTGAGGTTATTGCCCGTAATTTTATTACGGCAGAATTTCCGTCCAGTCGTTGGTCTTAGGCCTTTATCGACTGTCCATCGCTCCCCCCGTGCCACCTTACAACCATGGGACTGGCTCTCTTGTTCGGTTTGGTTCTCTAGTCTTACGACTTTGTCTTGTTATCTTTCCTTATGTAGCTCGTTTCTAATCTAGGCTTCGCGTCACTATTTTCTCTAAAAAAAAATATCTTTCTGCTTCACAAAAACTGTAGCAATAAATATGGTGCATGTCGTCCCTTTTTAATAAATCCCTGGTTGTAGCTGATCTTCTCCTCTCCCAATTTTATTTATGGCAAGTCCCTTATGCACAGACAGGAAAGAAATGTGCAAAGTTTGGTCCAGTTGTTGGGAAAATGGATTCTGATGAAAGAGCCTGTAACGTAAATAAATTATTAAAAATTATGTCTTGGAAAAACATTTAATAAACATTCGATGAAATAAGAAGGAAAAAGACATTCCGGGGACAAGCATTCTCAATCAATCTCTGATGTCAGTAGCTTTTCGTGGTCGAGAAAACTCTGAAAAGGTTTTTCACGATTTTCAACAGCCTCCAAAGTCAAAGTTACTTGTTATCATTTCATGATTCAGCTGGAAAGAAAACCCAGTTCAATTAAATTTCTTTACATAAAATATTGCAATTAAGTTAACTTTTTA
>SOPF01023490.1:0-34644 GCA_012979155.1 Hypericum perforatum
AAAAAAAAAATCTGATGATCAAATGCTCTCTCAACTGTCTTCTTCTCTCGTCCAGCATTATTTTAGAACATGTTATTTCGTTGCCACTTAGAAAATTAGCAAATGTGTTGCACCAGTTTTGCATCATAATATAAACTGTATAATGTTAAAATAACGTTACACATATTTCAGAATTTTTCAAACGGCATAAAAATTCGGGAACATTGGTGGTATAATGTTGATGTAAAGTAATAACTATCCAGGTTTGCACATTTGTTTGCCACCTTTTATGACCTGCAGATTGGCTGGTTTCAATTTTTAAAAAAGGTAGAATAAAATAAAATCTATTTTAAGATCGTTTTTTGGATCAAAACGGCGCATAATTGGCAATCCTATCATGAACAATGTGATGTAACAATATTTGTTGCCAGCTACCCAATGCAACCAGAAGTGGATGCCCGGTCCGATACCTGCCGACTGCTGAGCCATAGGTTTGCTGGCGAGTACAGTTAAAAGGACAAAATTAATCAAATTGTATATGAAAATAATATGGAATGATTGATTGCTAATTTTTTTTTAATTGTATAGAATGATTTTTTGTAAAAATTAACGAATCATATGAGCAAAGTATAAAAAATAATCTCACACGAACCGATATTTCATGAAAAAATATCATTCTAAAAATAAAAAAATATGAAAATATACATCATTTTTTTTATAAATATTCGAAAAACACAGAATTTAAGTGAAAAAAATACTCACATTGCCTGGTATCACATGAAAAAATGTCATTCTTAGAAAATAAAAATATTAAAATACATATTTTGGCATCATTTGAAGAAAATGCCGGTATTGTGTGAAAAAATATTGATATCGCGTGAAGAAAATTTTAGCGCAATCTAGTTCAAATTTTATACCGTACATATTGAATTATATAATTTGTACCTTACAGACTGATTTGTATAGTACATACTCAATCTAAATTTGACAATAACATGAGCTTATCCAACATAATAACAACTCATTTAGATCTATTTTTAAGGAAATCATTCCATTTTAATTAGGATTTTAATTAAATAGTGTGTTTGAAATTTTTGTTACTTTTAAAATCTCTTATTTAAAACATGAATTAATTATTAATTAACTTAGTAGTTTTTCCATACCAACAAGTATAAACAACAAATTAGGAGCGCCGAGACGAGGCAGTTATATAACTGCAAGAATATTCTCTTTTAATGTGCGGGATATAGCAACGTTGTTTAAATTATGTTGCTCTCAAGCTTTAAACACGTTGACTTTCCGAAACATATATAGTTTTCCGAATTTATTCGAATCAATAAAACATCAATTGAATCTCAATAACGTGTCCTATATATCAAATATACCCACATAATTGTTATCGAATGATATAGGAGAAAAGTATAGTAAAAAATAATCATGGTTAAAACACTGGTCAGAAAAAAATCCACTTATAAAAAAGAATAGAAATATTATCTGTATGTACTGTCAACCGAACTACTAATACTTTGCACATGAGCTTAAATGATGTAATTGTGTGGGTTATTAGTTATTACAGAAATAAATCACGCCATTTATGGCTTTAAAGTTAAAATCAGAGGACAGACAAAAAGAAAGAAAACCCAAAATTTTTGGTGGGACAGATCTGATGCAAAAGACCGAAAAACCCTGCAAGATCTCCATGTGTGGTTTAGAATAATAATAAAAGTAGGTTTAATTGATTTATTTTTTGGCAATATTATTAAATGATTTTTAATAACAAATTAACATTTTTTCCCTGTAAACAACATAGACAAAATCACAAAATAATTGATCACAAATCATGCCAAACCGTATAATAATAATATGAATTCTAGCTATCAATGAAGGTTAGTACATATTGAATAAAAAATTGAATTTACAAGTCTTGGATTCAAAATTTTAAAATACAATTAATAAAAGATGTACACTAAATAAGGTTGAACCGTTTAACTCTAAATATCAATATATGAGCGGAATTCCAATTTCCATGATGCTCTCCAATCTATTTTTTCAAGAAATATAAACACATATACACATATACATATATACATATTTAAACACATATACACATATACATATATACATATATACATATTTAAATACATACATATATATATATATATATATTATATCTCGTGCCCTATTCCTAGTACTAGTAAGCTACGAAGTGTAAAAAGGAAGAGGAACACAAACAACAAAATGATCCTCAACTGGACCCTGTCCTTTTTTTGAGGGAAAAAAACTGGACCCTGTCCTTACCTCACAAAATGATGCGAATATTCACAAACTTCCCAATTTATATTCACAATCCCTACGCACCACCTCAAAGAGCGTGAACCCCCCTCTCTCTCTCCCACCTTAATATCATCACATGTCTTTCCCTTATTTTTCTTAGATTTTTTACATGCAAAATTTATAGAAGTTTCTCCTCTCTCTCTCTCTCTCTCTACCCTTTTTTGTTTTACTTTTTTGACAAAACCCTTTTTACTGCATGTAATAATATTTAATATTTCTACATGTACCAACTTTTTCTATTGATATGTACATTAAATCGGACTAGCGTGACTTTAAAAAGGTGATACAGTTGTTAATGAATATTTAACATTATTATAGTTCAATATTTAATACTCTAAATACCTTGATTAAGTTAAAAAATTATCTCACAATTATTACCATCTCTCTCACTTAGTAAGAGATAATAAGAGGAGAAAATTAGGAAAGAGATCCTTCAATTAGTATTTTCAATCAATAGGACTTGGAACTATTCAAGTATCAGAATATAAATAATATTATTGAAAAATTATCTCGTAAAATAAGATCCGACAATATTTTACTGGTATTGTTTTGACCGTGGGGAGGGGAGTATATACTAACTATATAGGGCTAGGCAAGGAAAGGAAGGAAGGTCCAAGGATGGCCAACGAAGCACCATTAAAGGTAAACCCTCTCCTCTTCTCTTCTTCTTCTTCTATCCCCACCATATTTAAACCCCACCATTAAACACACTACCAAATATAAAGCCAACCCTTTCTCTCTTCCTTCCTTCCTTCCTCACTCACTCACTCACTCACCATTTATTGTCCCCTCACACAAAGTAACTGACCCTTTAACTTGAGTCACCCTCTTTTCTTCCTCCTCCTTTCTTCCACCATATTCGTCGTCATCATCATCATCATCATCGTCTTCTTCTTCTCTATATTGGGTAGCCTTCTTTTGAGTTTATTTATGTCGGGGATGTACCATCAGAACTTCTCGCCCGCCAGAGCTTTGTCTCCACAGATAAGAACCACCCCAGATGTCCATAGGTAAAGACCCTTTATTGGTTTGTTGGGTTTTTTGGTTTTATTTTTTCTTTCTCTTTGTATATCTTCATCTTTATGTGTTTTTTTTATGTTTGGTTTGGTTTCAGTGGACAGTACTTGGCTGAGTTGCTAGAGGAACACCAGAAGCTTGGACCCTTTGTCCAAGTTCTTCCCATATGTAGCCGACTATTAAATCAAGGTTAACTCTCTCTCTCTCTCTCTCTCTCTCTCTCTCTCTCTCTCTCTCTTTCTCTCCCTCTCTTTCTATGAACTTTGTTAGGTTTATATCCCAAGAATTTAGGATCTCCTTTTATGTTTTTTCCGGTATTGGGGCTCTGAATACTTATTTTATAACTTGTTATCAGTTGGTGCACGATGATATACATATAAGAAAGTAAGACTTCCACTTATTCTAAAAAAAAACTTGCACTCTAATTGTTGTGGCATATGATCTCAGCTCCAACTTCATTTGTAACTGTGACCAGTTTCGTGTTCTCCTCAAGCTCTAGACAAGGATATACAGGATATCCCTTCAATTCATCAATGTTTTGCCCTTCACAAATGCTTTTTGTTTTTTTTTCGAAGCTGGCGTATTCAGAGTCGAGTATTGTCAGAAGCATCATCTAATGTGTTATCTGATAAATTTGATCTGTTATCTTCTTCGAAAGGACTATAGTCAAGATGTTGGAAATGGACAAGGTTGTTTATATTGCTGGAACACCTTCTCTGGTGCATTTTGTTTTGGTTGATCGAATAGAATTCACGGCTGCTGTATGTTTCTCACTCTACTAGTCTTGGATGTTGGCAGAAATACTGAGGGTGTCCGGGATCATCCCCAACCAGAGCTTCGGCGACTTTGATCGGCTGCAGCGTGGGAGTCTCAGCCCTATGGCGGCTTCAGATACATTGCCAGTTAATCGAGGAGCAGGCTTTGGCGTATGGAATGCCCTGCCTCAGGAGGTACTCGTTTCTTACTGATATGTTAGTCCATTGTCCTTCAAGGCCACTCGATTCCGAGGCTTGTGAATTTTGATAAGCAATGATGCAAAGGGTTTTCTTGCATTCGATCTTTTGGTTACTAGAAAATTATGATCCTGGCTCGCAAATTCGTAAAACTGACTACTTGAAACTTTGTCAAAATGTCATGACATTTGGTTGGATATATTATTTATGGCAGATATTGGGACACAAGGGGATGGATGTGGACTGGTTAACAGGACCAGCAAGCCCAAGTTCTTACATTGTGAAGAAAGTGATGCGCTTAGATATTCCTGTGGATAGCTATCCCAATGTAAGCTACTCTTTCAATTTCTACCGAGACCTGTTATGGTTGTTACCCTGTTGTCCATGACTAGACCCTCTCTAATATCTACTTGAATTATAGTTCAATTTCGTAGGCCGAATTCTGGGTCCCAGAGGCAATTCGTTGAAGCGGGTGGAAGCTTCGACAGGATGCCGGGTATTCATAAGAGGGAGAGGATCAATAAAGGACCCTGAGAAGGTAATCGATGACAATCACGAATTCGTTATTGCCAAAAAGTGAAATAAGATCTCTCTGCAACTGTTTGAAGGTCTCTGCATTGTCTTATTAATACCAAGTCTGATCTGTTTTTTTACTTGTAGGAGGATGCACTTCGTGGTAGACCGGGTTACGAGCACCTCAGCGAGCCACTGCACATTCTCATCGAAGCAGAGTTGCCTGCGAATTTGATCGACTTTAGGTTGAGGCAAGCGCGGGAAATCATTGAAGAGCTGCTCAAACCAGTGGTACATACTCCTCTCATCTTATCCATTATAGCCCTTTAGCATCTGCTCTTTCTCGTGCACATTGCCAATGATTCAAGTAGAAGCTGTAGATCTATATAAAGAGATTATTTTCATGTCCCAAACCCGTAAATAGCAGGTTAGCAGCAGAGCAATCGATCTATCTGATAATCTCTCCTTATACTGTGTATCCATCAAACAAGACCAATATGTCCTCCTATTATTACAAGTCTCATGATCTGTGTCACGACACATTCGAATCCGACAAGTCATCAATCGATCCGTGATTCATATTGTTATCACATATCTTATAATCCTGTCAACTCGTAGGACGAAACGCAGGACATATACAAAAGACAGCAGCTGAGAGAGCTGGCAATGCTCAATTCCACCTACAGGGAAGACAGCCCTCAACCGAGGGGCAGCGTCTCGCCATTCACAGCATCGACCGGGATGAAACGTGCCAAGACCGGCCAATAGCATCATCGAGCCTTTAGTCTAATCGCAGCTGGCCGGCCGGTTGGCTGGCCCTTCAATCACATGTTCTTCAACTCGGGGGCTCACAATCTCCATCTGTATAGCTACGAAGGAGCTAGTGAAGCAGCTGGTTTTAGCTTCAACCCTAGATAATATTTTTATATATACTTACTGGTTGGTCCATCTTTAAAGAAAGCTTGACATAAAAAAAACATAGGGATATCTATTGGATTTATTCTATATCTAACATCGAACGTCTCTATTTTGTGTGCCAGTTTCTTCTGTATTATATAGGTCAACCTCGGAAATTCGTTCATTAATTTGTTTGTTCTTCTTTTTTTGTTGAAATTTGTTTCTTACTTTGTTCTATAAGCACATGGATTATTTCTCGATCTTGTACAATGGATATCTTGTTTAATTACTGGTTCGTATTTTGCATGATTTCTTTCCCCGGATAACATTTGTAGCTTTTCTTGTTGTGCATGACCCGTTGCCGTTTGAGAAGGCACATTACAAAATCTCATATTAGAACCTCAAAATTGTTAAGAGTATTTATAAGTATAAAAATTTATTAATGAATTATTATTTTAAATCTTGGGTTTAATGTAGATAGATGTAACTCACTGTCCTTTTTTTTTTTGAGAAGTAACCGATTTTATATCACAATGAGAATGCGATATTATTTTGACCGCGAATTTTAAAAGTAAATGCAAATTAGAAGAGTACATAGAACGAAACTTAGAGGAGGATAACGAGTAAAAAATATAACATTAGTAGCTTTAGGACTATAAAATTTTATAAATTGAAAGTGTTATTAATAAATTGATAATAGGAATAATAACTCTTTACAATTTATTATTTTTTAATTTTCAGAAAACTGACACATGAGTTCCAATGAGAATAATGAAGATGAAAGTTAGCAAAATTTCAATTCAAAGAAAAAAAATATTAGGACCATATTTTACGAAATTGTACTAGTTATTATTTTCGTATCAAAAAATTATTAATTTATGATATTGTATCAAAATTGCTACTTTTTGAACCAGTACAATTTGGAAAATTCATTTTTATAAAGATTATAAATTTATCAACCGAACCTTCTAGACGTACCAAAGTAGTAGCCGATTATTTCTGAAAAACCATTTCATACATTTATAAGATACTTTTATGGGCAATTATTATTAGTGAAACTTGCAAGACGATAGCTCCAACATTAAGACAAGTAGAGAACCATTCAAAGTTTAGAATAAATAGACGACGACGTTTCACATCCAACACCAAATGCTTCACGCCCAGGCCCAAGAGAGAGAGAGAGCCCTGTCGGCTGTCGTGCCTGTCCTCTGGGCCTGGATACTATTTCCTGTCCTCGCCTTAAGTGTCACTTTTGCAAACCTCCATTACCAAAAATAAACTACAAAGATACCAAGTTAAAAAGTATAAAACTACATAATATCAAAGTCAAATTTTCCCATGGTATGAATATAAGTCGGTGATAGCATATAAATCTTAATATAGATCATATTTTGGACCATATCCCACTATTTTATTCATATGTGTAGTTACTCTAAGTATAGGGTGTTTATTTTTTTCAGTTAACTTCCATAGAAAATTTTATCTTTTTTGCACTGTTTATTGAATATGATGTGTAATATATAATATGTATGAATTTATTCAAGTTTATATATGTTATAATTTTATGCAAAAATATTGTAAATGGTTTCAGGATAAATTTCGCATACCCTACTGACCTCACAAATTAGGATATGGATATGATAATAAATATTTACTATAACTGAAGTATGATATAAATCTAATTTGCCAAACTAGACTATGCGTAAGATCATTAGCGTTATGCTCAATACAAATTGTAATAGCACAATTAATTCAGAAGATTATCCTATTATTGTTTTTTTGGTTGGTAAATATATTTATTAACAGAAAAATAGGATTAACAAAGACAAAAATAAAAATAGTGAACAAAATCATATTTACAACAGTTCTATACGTCATTGTAAATTTATTGAACTCGAATGAGTCCCAAAAAATTTATAATTGTCAATGTGAAAGTCCTTCTAGTAAAGGCCGTGCATAAGAAATATAGACCAAATGATACACATTGAAGCTCAAGATTTCGAACCAATAAAAGTAAAAGACACCGATAGTCCTGATGCTAACTATTGTCAACCTTCTAGAAATATTTTCCCTTAAAAACAAAAAACTTCTAGATACATAACTCTAAAAAAACTTCTAGATACATTTCTCTTAAATTACAACGAAAAAAAAAATAAACAAACCATAAATGTGACGTTCCGGGAAATTCTTGTGTTCCAGCCTCCTCTTTAAGCAATTAAGATGTTAATTTATGATTTCGATGATTTTCTTTTTGTTTATTACTTTCCTCTGATAATTTGATAATTATTTATTTATTTTTTCATTCCCAAAATGAGCAATCATCTACTTTGAAAAACTATGGAGTTGCCACCAAGTTTCTGAATGTTCTAGATGTTGCCACAAAGAGTACAAATAAATACATCATTGTAATCGACGCAAACAAGAACAAAAGAAAATCAAATTCTATTTTTCATCACTTTCATTTCATTGTACCATATATATGTAACTTTTTAACATTTCATCATTTCCACCAAGTTTCCTCAGTTCATTTTCTTCGAATGGTTTTGTGTTGGTACTAGGCTTTTGGCTTCTGCTTATTATAAATACCCAGCAGCAAATTTTTCCTTTTATAAAATCAATTTACCAATCCCAAAAAATAAAGACTCACCTTCCATTTATATAGCAACAAATATACACAAACATCACCAAAACCCTCACTCTCAAATCAACCTTCTCCTCTAATCTAGTTACATACTAATGGGAGAATACACATCCAGCCTCCTCCACCACAAGCCTCTTCGCGAACACGAAGATGATCATGGTGCGATCATACCAGCGTTAATGCATCGGAAGTCAACTGAACACGAAGAAGAAGAAGCCGAAGTAGATGAAGAAGATGACTACGAAATGACACTATCCCTTTGCGACCTTCCACTCAACGACCACGATCAGGAGCTGGTGAGTCCAAGAACTTCCTCGAGCCACATGATCAGCCACCGAAGATCATCCTCCCAAGACATATTCGAGTTCTTTAGCGACCTTAGCTCCGAGATGTCATCAGCCGAGGACATGATCCTATGTGGGAGACTTGTCCCCTTCAAGGATATAATCCCTCCACCTCCTCCTCCTCCTTCTCCTCCTTCTCTTCCACCAATAATGGAGCCTTCCGAAACCCGGATGGGAGAGGAGGAGTACAAGGAGAAGGTTCCGTTGATCTCCCGACGACCCGGGTCGGTCCCGGGGATCAAGAGCTCGTTAACTCGCTCCCAAAGTGCCACCAAGAAGAGTAGCTCCAATAAGTTGATGATGAGGAGCAGCCGGTCCCTGGACTATCGCAAGCTCAATCGCGGATTATCAAACTTATCAAAGTGTTCATCTTCTTCCTCTTCGAATAGCTCACAAGAGCATCCACACGATGAAGCGTCGACGGTGAGGAGTTCGTCGACGAGGAGTAGTGTCGGCGAGAGCAGCTTTAAGAGTAAACCAAAGTGGTTCTTTCTTATGTTTGGTGTGGTGAAGCCTCCTGGTTATGGGGCGATGGAGCTTAAGGATATCAAAATCCGGCAATCCCGCCGGAACCCTTCCACGATGTTTGTTCCGGCGGACGTCTCCGAGGACGGTGGCCGAAGCAGAGCGGTCGCCGGAAAGGGATATTATTGCCGCATATTAAGAGTCTTGAGCTGCAAGAATCACGCGAGTGTGGCCGTTGAGACGTCGTTGAACAATATGTCTCATGGCGTATAGTTTTTCGTGATAATATTTACCGGTTCTGAATTACAATTTCAAATCTTGACGTCACGATTGTAATTTTATTAGCAATTAGATTTTTCATCCATTTGAATATTTTTAATAGGATATGTTTTAGGGTTTGTCGGTTTTAAGATTTGTAATGTTGTTTATTAAGATCTATAAAAAAAGTTAGAGCAATTCAATTCTACACATTTTGTAGAGATTATTAGTTTGTCAAGTGCGCTTGTTAATAAATTATTAGTACGTTGTTAAAGCAGATTAATAAACTGATTTATTGTTATTCCTACAACTCTAATGTCATGACACATTAATTATTTATTATATGAAAATCTAGAAATTCTAACAAATTTAAAGATTATATGCATGACCTTGGACATTATTGATCTTGATTATGTCTCGTGTATGCTCCTAATACATTATTGATCTTGATTATGTCTCGTGTATGCTCCTAATTGTTGTATCATGTACATCCATGATATAGTCACGTTCGATAATTTAATCAATTAATTTCATAAATCAACACAGGTGTTCTAATATGCTTTATCTTCACTTGAATGTATCTTGAAAAATTTCCTAAAAGATAAATTATCTTAATTCTAATCTCAATCAAATATGTTTAATTTTAGAATTTTTTCAAAATATATGTCCAAAAAAATTATACACTATTAATATGCATAATAACAATCAAATCACTTATCGGATATTACATATACATACTATGAGACATATAGTTACTTATTTCAGCGGCAAGGATATTATTACTTCATTGGATTTTTAATTATAACATGTTATTATCAGTGTGCCTTTGCGTGTAAGAAAAGATACAATACAGCAATTTTATGCCATGACAAATAGTGTTCCGCGCATCATGTTCAAACCTTTGGTTTTCAATAATTTGAATTTTCTTTGTATTGTTGGGTGTAGAAATCAATGTGGATCACGAGAATCCCCCGAGGTCACTAAAATCCGCATTTAATTCGGAGATGTTGTTTTAATTATGCCCATATAAATATTTAATTCGGACATGTTGTTTTCTTTGTACTGGAACTTTCTGGCCTGTGTTTTTGTCGTTTAAGCTAGTGGATGGTTTGAAAATTCCATGGCAGACCAGGTTTCAACTTTGAGTTTGTCACATTTGAAATATTTATAATTTTTTGTTGATTTCACACAAAAATAATTAATCTGATTTCGAATCAGTTATGATTTCTAATGTGGTAGACTTTTTTAATAAATATTTAACAATAGTAATTTTTAAGAATCTAAATTGAACTTGTTAATTTAGATTAAAAAAAATTTATCGTTATTATGGCTGAATATTTGTACTTTGTTATATCCGCCTGCTCCAGCTTTTCCGATTTAATGGGGCACTGATGCACGGCAGTGGGTGGTGCCCAGTTAATTACGTGGAGCCATTTGATTTTATATCCATGGATTATATTTAAATAGATTTCTTCCAGTTTTGGACGGCAAGAAAAATACTTATGTTTATTGTGTTATAGATCATTTAGTCTAACAATATTAGACATTATCAAATACGTTGAGGATTTGAGTAATTATCTTCTATTTGTAGATGAACTAATAGCTTAAAACATGGAAATACAAATTTACAACATGAGGAATTGTTTTAGTTTCTATATTTTGGTAGATTTCATCATGATTTTATTGGACAGAATCAGGAACAATTTGCTGTTTGCCTTTTTCTTGGATTCAAAGATCAGGACGACAATCAGCATTAATTATTATTGACCCTTTTTTTTGAGGGGATTTAATTATTATTGACCCTTGGTGCTGCCTTGTGGAGGCATTTGACGTCTTCTCGTCATTATCTCTCCGATTCTGGAGTGTGCAATAGGCAAAATATAATTTGGTGTTTGTATTTTCACGTGGTTGAAATCATAATTAGAAGATGTTTAGTATGCTAAAGTTTTGCGATCCAAAATATAAAATCTGACTATGAAAATAATCACATCAAATTATCACGGGTTAAAGTATTGTGGCTGAAATCATAAGCGAATTTGATTGCTTATTACGTTCAATCAGATGCAAGCGTAACTTACAATATAGCAAGAGATGATAACTCAACACTAATCCTAGCTCATGATTTCTACCTCTCTGAATTATTCGTCTGATCGACTAGTGTAACTTTTCTGTCCTCCAAGGCAAACCAAGAAAACTTTTGGCACAAGTTTTTCATAATTTAATTTTTTTTCAAAGTTGTATTTCATTACTCCCATAAACAATTACACCAAAATATACCAAAAATGGCTCAAGTTTCCTTGCATTAGATATACACACACACTCGCACTAAAACTAAACAAAACCCAACACGCCGAAATTTCATCCCAAGAGAGCATCATATTTTTTTAGTCAAAAAAGATATCATCATATTTTACCAATAACTTTTCAATTTTTTACCTATAATATCGGGGTTGGATTGGGTGATGAATTTTTTTTTCGAACCGTACAGATGAATTTTTTAAAAAAATTTAAAAATCATGGGATCAAGGCGAAAGAAATCATACGGGCGATTATCATAAGAAAGAAATGTTATTCTAAAACAATAAAAATATGAAAATATAAAAGTCAGAGGAGTTTTTGCAAAAATCCAAAAATGACAGGCTGGTATCATGTGAAAAAATTATTATTTATTGAAGAAAAAAAATGAAAATATATGTGGCGAAAGCTTTTTGACAAAAATTCAAAAATTATAGGCCAAAATAAAAAATAATTCATAAGAGGCAGTCTCACATGAAGGAAATATCATTTTATAAAAATAAAAAATATGAAAAATATACATCATATTATCACATGAAAAGAATGTCAATATCGTATGAAGAAAATGTTATTTTCACATGAAACAAATCAGCACGGTCCAATCTATACTTGTATAGTCTAACACAATTCAGATCCTGTAAAACCAATACGTTCTCCTAGTCTCATTTTTGGTGAATTGTTTTCACCTTTGCTCCACTTTTTTCCCTCCAGACTGGGAAGCCTGAACCGGCCAGTCGAATTTCTACTATCAAGAATTTGAATTGTCGAATTTTATTTATAAGGTAATTTTTTGTTTGTATATCTAGAATTCGAAATTTCACTTCTTAAACCAATCTGGTTATTAGATATGGGTTATGTGGTATTGTGGTATATGTGAGGAGTAATCTTTGACGAAAATGACATGTATTGTAGAAGAGTTTTCAGTGAAAAGTGCCGTATAAGCTGTATCTACTACTGGTAATTTACCTATGCTCAGTGTGTTGATGTGTGGAAGTTATATATCTTTCGTTAGACATAGCACAATAGGACGACCGTCATATACCAACATTTCCATCAATTAGAGATGTCGGTGCTCTAGGTTAATTAGGTTTTGAATTCGTATTATTTAAAAATTCATTTATTTTAAAATTTTGTCAATTTTTTTAGACATTACAATAATATTAACAAGATCGAATTTAAATTAGTTAACACTATAAAATGAATGCCATACATAATCCAACCAAGTGGATTTCGACAAAACAGTTCATATGATTGTAGATATAGTGTACAAGTAAATGATCTTTAGAGATTCGATCCGTGTGAACTTGTTTTGCGAAAACCAATTAGAAATTATTCATATTTAGAAAGAGAAATAACTTACTTGATGGGTTATTGGGTTGGTTCTGTTTTCTAAAATGTGATGCTAGTTATGGAAATAACTTGGCAGATTGAAAAACTTAATTATTGTATAGGATTAATTTCGTGCATTGAGTGTTAGTGTTGGTTACTAATGAGTATTTATATCTTGACAAAACAGGTTTGTAAAATATTCGATCGGACCACATAAATAAAGTTATGACGATCAATTTATCTTGAGTAGCGAACATAAATACTTATAAGTAAAATTTGTAAGACTTCGACAAAAGATGTACTAATTTCAAAGACAATTATGAAATTAGCACATGAGCGGTTTGTCTGTTGTTGGAGAGGTAGCTTCTGAAACTTGTGTATCAAAATTGTGGGTTGGGCTTAGTTCATGATGGGAGTTGGGCCACGTAGTTTCGAAATTTCTTAATTGGATTTTGTCGAGCCTTCATATGGATGTTGGGGCGTTGTGTGATAAGTTGACATTGATCCAGGTAAGAGCTAAAGGTAGTATATTTTACTAAAACGACATGAAATAAGAACAAGGTTTTATATTTAAAGTTCAAAATTGTTTTTTAACCATAAATGTATAAAATAAAAATATATAAAAAATGCAGTTAAACTTCCAATTTATCGCTCTTCCAAGATTTTATCAGTTTCTTAAAAAAGGACATCCCTTTTTTTCATAAAACTACTCATTTCAGAAGAAAATTTTCAATTTTGTATCTATTTTATAAATAAGGTCAGACAATTTAGGGAAAAATTACGCTGAAAACCCGGGGAAGGAATAATTAGATAAAATATTGATTTGGAGGTTTTAGTTTAACTGATTGTTAAGTTGTTGTAGTAGTTTTTCTGACACATATATATTATATATATATATATTATATTTTAAATTTGAATTATTCAGTTTGAATTTGGATAATTCAGACAAAAAAAAACTTGATTAAGCGTAGAAAACAAGTACAAGCATCTAACCTGCTCATAAATAAACAACGAAATTATGTTTATTGAGACATGGGATCATATGAATCATAACGATAAATTATTATTTAGAAAACAGATCACCATAAAAGGTCGAAATCATAAATTTAGATCGATATTTAGCCACGGAGGCTTGGCTGGAGTTATTCCCGATGTCTAAGGCTGAGGCTTTGCGTCGCATTGGCTCTGATCATTGTTCTATTTTCTGTTGGATCAGGCAGGCTGAAAGAATTAAATCAACGAAAAGGTTTAAGTTTGAAACTATGTGGATGCGGCGTGATGATCTTCCAGGGTGCATTGAGGAGGGGTGGAATGTGCTGGGGTCTGAGGCTAATCTTGTGGACAGGATTCGAAGGTGTTCGGTTAAGCTTAAGGAGTGGGAAATGTCCAGCTTTGGTAATGTCCGACGTCGGATAGGTAAGCTTGAAGCTGAGTTGGCGAGAGTTCAGAAGATTCCCCTAACTAGTTCTACCAAAGATCGTATTGCCACCATCCTATTTGATCCTTAGTCAAAGTTGTAACATTGGAAGTCTTCTTTCATTTGTTGTTGACTTTGTCTAAATAGGAGATTCGACGAAAAAGTTATAAATTTTTGAAGTCGCATGCCCAAAACGCGCTCAACCACCAACTTCCCTTTGGAAAGTGAAGTGGACATAGCACACTTGGAAAGGACATTGCGACAAGAAAAATTTCAACTAGAGAGGCTAAATCAAGAAAGAATTCAACAAGATAGGATGAATCAACAAGAAAAACCACAAGGGGAGGCACAAGGAGCTGGTGGTGCTCAAGTAGTTGCAGGAGCTCAACCACAGCAACAACCTTTAATGGACTACAGTAAACCAACCTTAGGGGGGCGCTTACCGGAGTGTGAAGGAAGAAGTGGACGCTAATGAATTTGAACTTAAGCCAGCCGTCATACAAATGTTACAAAATTCCTCTCTCTCTCTCTCTCTCCTCTTTCTCCTCTCTCTTTCTCCTCTCCTCTCTCTCCTCCTCCTCCTCTTCCTCGCTCCTCCTCTCTCTGTCTCCTCTCTCTGTCTTGATGGAGCTTGAACCAATGGTGGGAGTTTTATATGGAATAGGAGGGAGCAGGAGTTCGTACGCTTGTTGGATTCGGAGTCGACGGGTTGGTGGAAAGGGAATAATGGCTAAGAAGAGGACGGGGCTGCCAGTTTACAAGTTTGCATCATTCCTCTTTGGATACGTGAGCAAGGGTTTTGGGGAGGTTTGTTTGGTTCTTTCTTGTTTTAAGTCGGTGCTCCAATTCTTGTTTGGATACGTGAGGTGCTGATTAAGTCGGTGCTCCAATCCATTCCTATATACTTAATGAGTTATTTTCTCCTACCTCTTAGCACTTGTGATAGGATTGAAAATCTGCTCTGTAGTTTCTATTGGGGTATGTCGAATACTCAGAACAAAATTTATTGGAGGAGTTGGGAATGTCTTTGTTTGCCGAAGAGTGCAGGGAGGCTTGGTTTCCGGAGACTTCATAATTTTAATAAAGCTATGTTGGCCAAGCAAGTTTGGCGTTTATTGATTTATCCTAATTCTTTCATCGCTCAGATTCTACAAAGTAAGTATTATCCTCGTCTCCCTCTTTTGAGTGTCATTCCTGGTCCGAGGGACAGCTATACTTGGCGGAGTCTGCTTTCAAGTGTTTCCCTCTTAAGTCAGGGTTTGGAATGGAGGGTAGGTTGTGGTAATCAAATTAGAATTTGGGAGGATAGTTGGATTCCTGACGCTGTTGATGGTCGTCTGACTTATATTCACCTAGGTATGGATATGTATGTATGGGTTTCCGAGTTACTGAATGAGGATGGATTAAGTTGGAATGAACAACTTTTGAATGTTATGTTTAGTCTGGAGGAGTTTACCTGGATCCGTGCTATCGGTCTCAGTCCTAGAAGACCGGAGGATGCTTTACGATAGAGGTTCACAGTGTCAAAAGATTATGTTGTTCGTAGTGGTTATAGGCTGGATTTTGAAAGTTGGTTGAGGATGAGGCAACCTCCATTTAGTTCCGGTGTTAGTTGTGAGTTGTGGTAGAAGTGTTGGTCTCTTAACTGTCCGCCACAAATCATTACTCTAATTTGGCGTATGCTTGATAATAATTTGCCGGTGCGACAGAATTTGAGAAGAAGGGGTATGGAAGTTGAGGTCTTTTATCCTGCGTATGGTACGGATGCTGAAACCGTCCTTCACTTGTTCTTTCTTTGCAGATGGGCGAGGGGTGTGTGGCGTTAGTATGGTGTTGATCTGGATGGTACAAATTTTGACTCCACGGAGGATGGTTTTATGTTTCTTTTTGATACTCCTGATCGTAACGAGTGGGGTAGAAGGGTCTCGTGTCTTTGGTCGTTATGGAAGTTGAGAAACCTCATGGTTTTTCAACCTGAATCGGTTATCAATATTCATCATACTCTTGTTGATGGGTTTCGCTTTTAGCATGATTTTATTCAGGGGCAAGGGCAAACTGGTAGAAATATGGCACGGATGGGACGTACGGAATGGCAACCGCCTCCCCCTAGGTGGTTAAAGATGAATGTGGATGCGGGTTTTGCGACTAGTGGGGGTGGTTAGGTAGGGATTGTAATACGTGATAGTAGGGGAACCTTCATTATGGCTGCTACCCGGGCTTTCTCTACTGTCCTTCATCCTACTCTTTTGGAGGGTTATGCGACTTATGCAGGTTTGGAGTTCGCTGGTGGCTTGGGGTTGGAGTGCATTTTGGTGGAGTCAGACTGTCTCCCTGTGGTGCTGCAATTGTCTAATCCCTCTTCGGATAGGAGCAATCTTGCGCTGATTTCGGATGATTGTAAGGGATTATTTTCCCGATTCTATCAAGTCAGAATTGTCCATGTTCGTCGGGAGGCTAATTGTGCTGCTCATGTATTGGGAAAACTGACGATTCCTTCGAATAGGAATTTGGTTGTCTTCTCGCAGCCTCCTGCCTGTCTCTTGGAGATTTTGCAAAAGGAGGGTTCGGTTACGTCTTCCAATTGATTTGTTTATGTGATTTATGTTGGTTTTAAACTTTGTATGATTTTGCTATTCCCTTCATCTTGTGCAGTGTTATCGGGGGCTTTTTTTCCTATTTTGGTTTTTTTCCGATGCGGCAGGTTTTGCCGATATAGGTTTTTTAATGAGGCCAACGGCTATAACCTCGTTCTATTACGAGGGGAAGGGATCGCTTTGTGGATCGGGTCTTTCGGCTTGATCTGTGCTTTTACGGTTTACCTATGCCATGTATTTGACTCTATTGGTATAGTTCCTATGCAATGAAGCAACCTTTTCCCGCAAAAAAAAAATCATAAATTTAATTATAGATTAAAACGCCGTTGAAAGGTGGCTAACTAAATATCCACATCGGGCTTTATAGAATATTAGAGTTTTGTATGAGCAAAATAAGATAGAGACAATTCCGACATGTTTCCCATCTCTCTAGGAAAAACGTTATTTCGGACATCGATTTTAAAATTCAAATCATTTACCTTAGCATTTCAACGGATAAATCTATGTTTATACAATTATTATGAATTTGTTCCTGCAAATATTGCAGGTTTTTTTAGTGCGAAATGTAACTAAAGTCCGAAACAAAATAATATATACTTCGGATAATTCGATAGACAAATCATAGAGACATTCTAATTTTCTTTTATGTTGCGTCGTCCGAATTTTTAAAAATTTGTTAATATGTTCAACAATTTAGACATTTTGTTTTTGTGGTAAAGGACATGAACGGATCTCCAAAACTGGAAGCTATGTACCAAAAAAACTAAAAACAGATTAAGCCTATGGACCTTTTGTATCGTTTTTTTTTGTGTGATGCGACTTGTGTGGATCAGTACCAACTCTCAGCTGGATAAATATCAACCAATACCCACTTAAGCCTCAGAAACAAAGAGCAAAATGGATTCAAACTTATCACTTTATGAAGTTAACCTGATCTCAAGAAGTTATAATAATGTGGTAGACTGAATTAATAAAACTTCCAGTTATGAATACTTCCTAAGAATTGGATTTCTTCCCATCATATGCAACTTGATACTCTTTTATAGACATAATTTTCTATCGAACTAATTCTATCTATATTCCTAAAAAAGAGCAAAAAAAAAAAAATCAGTGAGTATAAAAATGGATTAATATCTTCTAATTTTGTTGCAAATATTATTTTTTATTTTGAACTAGAAACTAGTATTTTGTTGACGCGTCCTCCAAATTTTGGTAAAAAATCAACATTCCTATATGTCGAGTCGTAGTTAGATTGACAACCGATCATACACCACATTTTGTAAAATAATGAATAACTTTGAACGGACTCTTTGAGGACAAGATTTAGTATAGGATACGCATTTTCTGTTCCTTACAGGACTGATGTGCCAGGAGCAAAATAATGATTGCTTCGTTCCACAATCGTATTTTTGTAGATCAGAATGATATATCTGTATCGGTTGGAATGACATATTTTTGTTGGTATGAATGGCATGGTATAATTATTCATAATGTCATGATATAATTAGTCATAATAACGTGTTGACATTACTGTGACTAACATATTGATATTATTCTATAATGATGTATTTTTGTTAGTTTGAAAATAACAAGTGTCTCTGATCTAAATATAACACAGTCCTCCATTTAGATGTAACTGAGTCTGCCATGGATTTAACTCAATTTGTTATTTAGTCGTCATGTTAGATTGTTGTCGTGGAGAAACCAAACTAGGAGAGAAATGTAAAGATTGGAGTCGCGATCTCACTAGTGAACTCACCGGTCATCATCAGAATCTCATCTGTTATCTCATATTCGTGCTCTTATCGGTGTCATCAGCTATGGAGCCCTAGTTTGTAATATTTTCCCTTTTCGACATTGTTCTTCGTCGATATCAATTTTATTTGGGTTAAAAAAAGTTGGGAAAAAGAAGAAAAGTGGAAGAGAAAGAAATGAGAGAAAAGAGAAAGACGAAAAAAAAATGAGAGGAAAAGATAGAAGAGAGAGAGGAAAAAGTGAGGTAATGGGGAGGACACGAAAAACCCAAAGAGAGAAAAATATGTGAGGAAGGAATAAAAATTGGAAAAGACAAAAGATATAAATATTTTTGTGAATTAAGTCATTAAATTTTATTTTCCATATTTATAATACATTGGACAATCGTGATTTTTTTTTTATTCGGACCGAGTGTGTTATTAGACCGAACACATAATCCAAGGTAGACTCTTTCACATATAAAATATAATACAGAAAGTATTAAATATTTGTCGTACAGATTTTGTTATTATTCAAAAATCATATTCAATTTAAACTGATGTAAATATTACTACAATGCAATTCCACTTCAGCAATTAATAGTGTGGAAATCTATCATTTTAGCAATTGAAATTGAAACAATGCTATACCGATCCGTTAGTATATAGCTAACAATTAACATATTCAGTTATGTATAAGACAAAAGCCATTTAATCTGCAACAACATGTGAGATCTAACGAGATCCTAACTCAGTTAGTTCATCAAAAGAGATCTGTCATCAGTCATTTAGTAACTACTTAATGAGGTATATGAATAATGTCAACAGATTTTGATGTTCTGTGTGTTTCATTTAATCTGTCAATTTCTTTTGCTATATTTGCACTTTCACTATGTTTACGTCTCTCTTGTACATCTGTCATCTGTTACTCGGCAACAAAATGTCCGATTATTTTTTACTCTTTATATAAATAAAAAAGTTTGTAAAAAAGTTTGTGTGCCGTGTCATTAGTTCACATACAACATCAATCTATTAGCATCGCTAAAAAAAATTATTTTGAGCTCTCTATAGTTTGACATATTCATCTCTTATATTTTTCATTTGATAAATAGATTAAAAATCTTTTCTAGTTTGACAAAATTATATTTTGAGACTTATGAAGCCAGAACCAACATTTTTTGCTGGTGAGAAGTCATACGAAATGACTAAAATATCATTTTTTTAAAAAAATTATTCTCTCCTTTTGCTTCCCACTTTATCTTCATCCTTCAATCCAAATAACTTTAATACGATTCATCTCAATCATAATCAAAACCAATTTGAGAATTAAGCTCAAAACCCAAAATTTTAATTAAACTAGTTTAGATTTGAACTTTTTGTCTCCGAAGGCCGATCCCGGCAATAGCTTGGTCGTGGACCAAATGCCTTGATTTTACATTGGTTATTTGTGGGGGGTATTTTTTCATGACTTCTTGTTGTAGAAAAATTCTAGTTCTGGCTTCAAATGTTTCATAGTATAATTTTGCAAAATAAAGAAATTTTTTAATCTATTTAAGAAACAGAGGGAGTGAAAGACGAACATGTCATACCAAATGAACTTGAGAGAAATTTATAAAAAAACTCCAATTTCATCTATTTCTTGCTTCACACGCCAGAAGTCAACTAGGGATAAATTGGAATAGAAAACCCTCATATAACAATCACGTATTTTATAAAATTGACCATTTTATTAAACCTAAACTTTGTATCCACTAAAAATGTTCTTCTCTATTTTTTAATAGATGTGGATTTTAATTCAAACCACTATGTGAAAGATGCTGTGCTTTTAATATTCGCACCTGAACAACAAACAAACCATCAATTAATTCCTTATTCAATGATAATATAAGAGGAGCAAATCGAACATGTATCAAACTGTACAAACCAAAAAGCAATTTGTCCAAAGAAAAATTCAACGATGACGGAGCAACGGACAAACTAAATAATATATGTAAATTCCCCTAGAAAAAAAACTAATACATGTAATAAAACGCCGTCAGAGAAGGCGCGTGCTCGAAATCCTACGGAGAAAAGACATTAATACCCCTCACCCGACAACGAGAAAAGGCAAAATCCCATTTAGCCTCCTCCTTTCTTCATCTCCCTCCCGGAGACCTCGAAGAAGTCTTGCGTTAAACCTTCAAACCCTCTCTCTCTCTCTCTCTCTAGAAATACAAACCCAGAAATGGGAGATGAAGGGTCGTCCTCTCACGCGCTGGCTACCGGCGGCGGCGGGGATGGAAACCACGGCCGGAGATACACTACCAGCTTAAACCCTTCGGCCTTCATCCGCTCTCCGGTCGCCGCTCTTTTGGAGTACTCCGGGCTCCTCTCGCCTTCCGAAACCTCTTCGTCCTCGTCGTCCTCTTCTGTTCCTTCCCCTTCGATCGAGGAAGAAACAAGGGAGCTCCTAGTCTCCTCGTCTTCTTCGTCTTCTTCTTCTTCTTCTTCTACTGCTACTAGTAATATGGTTACTACGACGGGGTCCGGCTCGGGAGACGGGGAGGAGGTCACGATTAGGATCATCGGAGGGCCGGAGACCGAAGAGGACCAGAGTTCCAGCCTGCCCAGTTCACCGGTGGCCGGCGGGGACTCTGGAGTTTCCGGGCAATCCTCCGGGAACGAAGGGTCCACATCTTCGTCGTCGTATCAGAGATACGATATCCAGAACTTCGCCCGCTGGGTGGAGCAAGTTCTTCCGTTCTCTTTGCTGCTAGTCCTTGTGTTTATCCGCCAACACTTGCAGGGTCAGCTTCAATTTTCGTGTTTCCTTTTAATCGTATCGGTTCGAATGCTTTGACTTTGGAACTGATGATGTCTGTGTTACTTGCAGGATTCTGTGTGGCCTTGTGGATTGCCGTTGTGTTGTACAAATCGAACGAGGTGCTACGGAAGCAAACAGCTCTTAAGGTTCGATCTTTGGTTGGCTTTCTCGTTGCAAGTTGCACTAAATTTGGTTTTAGATTGTAAGTGTGTGGAGTGGTTGCTTGTATTTTGCAGGGAGAGAGGAGAATGTCTGTTCTCTTGAGTGTTATATTTTTGTTGCTGCTCCATGTTGTGGTGGTTTACTGGTGGTATGCTGATGACGGTCTCCTCTCCCCGCTGCTTTTGATTCCTCCTAAGGATATACCGCTTTTCTGGCACGGAGTGTTCATTATCGTTGTAAATGGTAAGTGCCTGTGGCCCGTCTTCTGCTCCAGACTGCATTCCTGGAGATGCATTACTTTAGCATGAAAAATGACTCCTCTTCGTCTAAATTTTCACAAATTATTGCGACGGTGTTTAGTTTGCCTTTGGATTCTTTATCTTTCCTCCACAAGTCTTTTTGACTTTCCATTGGGCATTGATGACTTAAGACGGTTTGATTTTAATTTGCACATTTGTAATTTTGGTGATAGAAAAAATAGTTCTTTCACAAACGTGTTGATGATTGACACTTGGTGAACTGTTATACTCTATTGATTGATTAAGACAATACATCTCTCAGGAGTGTGCTCTTGATGATCTGATTCATAAAAAACACTTCCTTTCTGTTAGCTTTCTTAAAAATCGTAAAAGCTCATTTGTGTGAAACTTCTTAGATGTTATGGTGCGGCTGCTAGGAATGGCCTTAAAGTGTGTCATTTTGCTGTATTTCAAGAATAGCAGAGGCCAGAATTACAGGAAGCAGGTTAGTCATAATGTCACATCTTTCCCCTACTCCATTGTTCATGTAGCTCTTACTCTCCTAAATGCCTGTATTCAAATTTCAAAAAATGTATACCATTTTATTGTTATTCTAATGTTAAACTTCTGTCAGGGTCAAATTCTGACTCTTCTCGAGTACATATTGTTGGTATATCGTACTCTACTGCCAACACCTGTCTGGTATCGATTTTTCTTAAACAAAGAATATGGAAGCTTCTTTTCATCATTAGTGACGGGACTCTACTTAACGATCAAGCTCATGTCTGTCTTGAGTAAGGTATGCTTGAGTTGAAACTGATCTTCTTTTCATCAATTTTCTTCAGACGTTCAGTTTTTTACAGGTCAAACTTTATTGGTAAAGGTTGCTTCATGCCCAATTAAGCAGCAGATTAGCTCAGATCACTGTAATTTATGTTTCAGGTTCAATTGTTCTTGGCTGCATTCAGGGCCTTATCTCGTAAAGAAATGCATTATGGCTCTTGTGCCACTTCAGAACAGGTTAGTCTTTCATTTTATGTAGGAGATTATTCACCAACCCCGTCGTTCATTCTCTCTCTCAACTCGTGGTCTTAATAAACTAGTAACTCAATTATCTCCGCACACTCTGCCAAAGCCAAATTGTGGAATCTTTGAGACATGTTGCACCATCCTTTGCACCGTCAGGTTACCCTAAGGTTCATACCTAAACCTAAGTGTTGCTGGTAAGAGAGATGGTATAGGAGTTCCCGGAGCAGATACTTGTTGCATGATAACTTGCATGAATAGGCACATGATTGATCTTGTTATAAATGTTTCGTGGAAGCCATTGTTAGTATGGAATAGTTAAGGTGGTATTTTTGGCTGGCCACTAAGCATATTGTTGAATTTCTGCCACATAGATGGATATTGATGCTTATGAAAATCCACTTGAGGCCCGCTCTGTCGTTGGAGTTCTCACTTGGTAGGAACATTGCAGGTCAATGCTGCGGGTGATCTCTGTGCCATTTGCCAGGAGAAGATGCGTTCACCCATTCTGCTGCGCTGCAAGCACATATTTTGTGAGGAATGTGTTTCAGAATGGTAAATTTATAGCACCCTAGACTCATTCCTTCTTTTCTAAAAGCTTGTTCACTCTTATATATAAACCACTCTTTCCATGCTAGGATCATACTCTTAAATATATATGGGATTGGGTTCATTTGTTACACTAAGTGCTTGGATTTTGTTGTCCCGCATCAAGATTCTTGAAAAATTTTATGTTCTACTTAGACTGTCTACTTTGTGCAACCAATGCCCGATTGGCAACCATAGATATGTGTTAGACTTGGAATTAAAAGCAACACGGTTATTACTTGCAAGAGCAAACTAAAAAAATGAACTTTGCATATGATGAAATATGACGACGTTATAATTCTTAAAAAAATAATACGACAACGTTACTGCAATATGCTCCATTTATTTCTTGGTTCATTTGATTGCCTTGTTGAACCCGTTAGAATCTTGATTAAACCTGCATCACAGCTTTATGCGCCTTCCTCCCTTCTCCAGGTTCGAACGAGAAAGAACATGTCCGTTGTGTAGGGCCTTGGTTAAACCTGCAGATATCAGATCATTCAGCGATGGATCGACCAGCTTGCTTTTCCAACTGTTCTAAAAGTCCTTGTTTGGAGAAACCTGGAATTGGTACTGAGCCAAATCTCAATATTCTTGTCTATATTTCCTCGTACATATATAGAAACCAGAATTCATTCGATGATTATCCGTCGAAGTAGATGTAAATGAGCATATTGCAGGCGGCCAATACAATGTATAATCTTGTGTCAGCCCTCTTTGTTACATTGGCAGCAGAATTTCCCTGTGGGTCCTTCTCATGGAGCTTTTTTTGTTCCAAAGGGCTTAAATTTTTCACAGGCTGTATCAGAATAACTTCAGAAGATTGAACTTAACATGTGGTTTCATAAAAGTGCTATATAAAATCTAGAAATCCTCGGTTGCGTATGGAATATGGTTCTATACCAATTATGTATGTATGTATTCTTTTTTTTTTTTACAATATTCACAAAGTAATAAACTGTTCGGGTCACTATTGGTAAAGTTACATATATGATATATCACCACACAAGCCCACATAAACATCACTAACAAGTGGGTATAAGAATTAGCTCATTGTCTTGTCTAGTTTATCGTTGCAAGGTATCATATCCGAAAATGTCGATGGAGTTGTCTAAATCGTAAAGAACTTCGATTTTTTAAAACAATATTGACAATGGAAAAAAACATTGCTGAGAAAACCGTTTCTTTTATGAGATTCAACAGTATTTGATTGCGGGTGACACTAAAATCATTTGATGTACCTAAATATGGCAGACACAAATCTTTTTTTCGCATAATTAACTATATGATAAATGATCACAAAATCTAGTTAGACCTTTTTGGTGAAGTGGCTAGAACGTCGCCTTGTAGCAAATGACACGGACAAGAAGGCCAAAGGTTTATTTTAGGGGTAATTGCACGAAAGCAATTTTCTGGCAAGACATTACTCAGTGAATTAGCGGAAAAACTTGTCCAAGAAAATACTCAAAAAGTCTGACAAAGACAACTGGTTTGCTTATGCCAAATTTAGGCTTCGTTGACCAATGGGGTTCAATCCAAGTGCACTTTACGAATAGAAAAAAAAAACACTAATAAATGAAATCAAACATCTGAAACCTTTTTTTGTATACATAATTAGCATGAGATTTACATTCAAAGGCATCTTAATTATCTTGTTTATAGACTATGCTCCTAAATATATAGAAGTTGAAGTCATGATGTTGCTAGTTATCTTGGTTAGTCTATAGACGTTACTGGCCAAATGCCAATGCCAGCCTCAACCCACGCAAATATTACAAGCAACCACAAGTTGGAATAACATATTTCATTGATTCCTTTAGATAGTTACATGTAGATGAAGCAATGAGTACTAGAAAAGTTGAAATCGAGATATTACAGAGGCATAACAACATGGCCAAGCATGGCTCGAGTCGTCCAACAAGTTATATCCGGTGTATTGATCCGTGTTAACGAATCATGTCTGTCGAGTCCCTGCATCACTGACCATTGTGAACCATGACACTAGCCATCACTATTGTACAGTTGCATGCATAACCAGAAAAACCAGAATCATTCAAGGGTCCTTGACAAGTTCTGTAGTTTTCGTGTAACAAGCTTAGGCATACATGTGAGTGAACATGCACATGAATGAGCATGGAGCAGCATTGTTCAACACGAAAACTCGATGCCTCTTATATTTTAGTGTTTGTATATGAAATTGGCTTGGAAGCACCTTCTGAAACATCAAGGACCCCTGGTGGTCTTACGGGACAGGGTGGAACGTCTCCCATCATTCCGAGAATGGTATCCATCCCAGAATCGGAGGGCAGTGGGACGTGCAGGTTTGTTGGAGTGGTGGGTTGGGTGCTGGTCACTACCTTGATGGGATAAACTTCAGTTACTTCTTCTGTTCCCTCGTCCAAGTATACAACATCTTGCATGGTTAACTGATGGTACTCAACAACCTCCTTCAGAAACCTGTTCTCCCGAGCAAAAACTGAGTTTTCATGGGCCAACCGAGCCTTCTCCGCTAACAAGGTTTCAAGTTGAAGCCGTATCTGAGATCAAAAATACATGAACGGAAATGAAAAGGGCAATCACCACATACACATTTCACTAAACCCATGTTATTTTATTTCATTAATAAAATCTCCTATAGGATCTTCAATATAAAGTTGATGCAAAGTAAAACGATCAATGATAGGTAGATGCAAACCATGTCATCATCTTCCAGATTGCCTCCCCTTTCACGATTTTCTCTAAGAACTCTGTTTTCATCCTCTAGCTGAGCACACCGCTCCTTGGCAAAAGCAAAATCAGCTTTTACAGTTTTTAACTCTCTGAGAAGAAGCTTAGCTTTTGCTGCCATTGCCATTGAAACCTGTTAAAATAGCAGATATATCATCACAACCAGAATAAACTGAAGGCATCAAAACAAAGCACGGAACATCTCCGACTATGCCCAATACGTAATAATACTATAGAAAAAAATTAGCAAATATTTCTTGTAGCATCCTGCCCTCAAGTTTGAGCAAACTATGTTGCGACTAGCAAATCCTCAAAATATGCAATATGGAAGCTAGTCAGATCTCAGTGCTGCATGAAAAATTAAGGCATGAACCTCTAGAGAGCAGTCGAACCTAATGCCGAACTACTTAAAGAGGCACGCACAACAAGAAAGTGAAGCCATCAATTCACTAAGCGGACATTAACTGTGAAGAAGTTAACGGACAAAATGATCAGCAACTGTGCAAAAAGCTGAACATGTTTGTGCAAACCCCACACATATAATACTTCCTCTCATGTTATCAAAGGCAATGGGCACCTTACATCACGAGATGCCTTCAATTGAAGTTGTAAGTCCACTTGCGATTGGGGTTGTGCTTGCGTTGGTTGCTGCGTTTGCTGCCAAGCATTGCTACTATTCACGCCTTTATTCTGTCCAGCGGGGCCACTAGGCTTTTTACGGATGTGATTGCGAGTTTCTTGGATGATATCTGCTGTTCGATTTTCCACTAATGTAAGACCCCCCTGCATGCAGTGCACAACAGTGCTCTGAATACCAACCGGCTACCTCTTCAAAGAACCAGACGAGAAGTAAATATTGTACTTTGGCTCACCTCAACAGCATTACCGATGTAGTTCAAAGAAGAAGAGATGGCATTCAGTCCCTTCCGCAACTTGGGACTCTCCACTTTCTGATGGCCTTCATTAGACGTATACAAACCTGTATACTGCAAAAGGGTCATCACAACACAAATACATATCATATTCCATTGATCTATCTCCCCATGTTCAACGGACCAGCAAAGAAACAACAAGCAAGACACACAGGATCGTCACATAGCCCTAGACTGTACAATGCGAAATTCACAGTATAAAATTTTCAAGCACCAATCTTAACTCCAAATCAATTAGCAGATTCAATACCTAATCAACAACGCAACAAACCTGTAAGCCAATTTCCTTTTCAGAAACTAGGCTGACCTTTGATTTGTTGCCAAAGTCAGCAACTTTCTGCTGCCTACTCCTCACAGGGGACTCCACTTGATCCGGCGGACCATCCTCGTCGAGAAAGGACTTGGCTTTCTGCGCCAGCGAGCCCCAAAACCCGGTCTGCTTCTTAGTCTCACCAACACTCTTCAACGAAGCATACTCGTAACTCCTCCTCGAATCCTACACATCCCACAAAACCCAATTCAGAACAAACCCCAATCCCCCAACCAACCAAAAAGAATAAACCTTTTTATACCTTATTAGAAGAAGAACCCGGCCCGGCCGGCTTGGAAGAGGGAACATAGGAAGGAGAATGAGGGGTTGTAGGGGTAGTGAAGCCATGGTAAGCGGAGGAGAGGGAGGAGTCCCTATGGGAAGCAGAGGAAGCTCTAATTGCCTTGGCAGCAAGTGAAGTGGTTGAAGATGACCCACCTTCAACTTCATCTTCTTCTTCTTCTTCTTCCTCGTCCTCCAGCAAGTCCTCTTTGGTCAATTCACCATGTGGGTGGAACTTCGTGGATATAGGAGGCGGCCTCCACCCTCTACTGCTTCTACTGCTACTATCAATATTTAATCCCGTTCCTGCCCCTGGCTGCCTCCTCCTCATAGCCATGCTTCTTCTTCTTCTTCTTCTTCTTCTTCTTCTTCTTCTTCTTCTTCTTCTTCTTTTTGTTGCTTTGTGGGTTTTCGTCAACGACAGCTGTTGTTGTTGCCTGATGATTACGAGTGGAAGGAGACAGGACACAGAGAGAACAGATCTGTGCTTTCCTTTTTCTGTGTTACTACTACTGGGCTTGGGCCCGTCGGCGGACCTTGTAAGAGAGTATATGCTTCCATTGGAAACCTATCAGTTTTACAAAATTTGGCTAGGTCACTAAACTATTGTATTAGCAAGCCATTAAAGCTATGCGTAAAGTAATCTAGAAAATAAATGGTAAATTACTCTGAAGTTCTTAAGGTTTGGTCATATCGATAATTGTCCGAGTCTTTAATTTGATGTGCCACGAAAATTGCAGTGACATTTTTGATGATATGTTTTAAACTATGAAATCATAGGATGTCAACGTAGACATTTGTTATATTGCAACTTCCTTTTTGTTTTTCCACCACCGACTTCCCCAACTTTCAATATGTTTTTTTTTTTTACATTTTAGACTCGAATATAGGGGTCAAATTAGGTGTTACCGAGGACCATCGCTAACAATAGAACTACACAAAATGATTGAGGTGCAAGATGGTAAATTTGTAATATAAAAAATTATACAGCTATAATTTTAGAATTTGTATTACGAAGCATCATGTGAAAAATATCGATACGCCTTTAAAAACTAGCACCAAATGATTATAACGGTGTGCTATTATTATTTTTTGCGTAATATACCGTTATTTGTTTGCTTGGCAGGCCGTTGGTTTTTTTTTTTTGGAAAAGTATAAAATAAGTGTGGTTTTGCAATTTTTTGACATATGATCCTGTACTTCAAAAACGACTAAAAAAGTCCTGACGTTAGCTTCGGAGTATCACTTTTAGTCCTCCGAACCTAAATCCGTCCCGAACCTATGGAAAATTACTTTTTCATCCCATTTTTTTACATTTTAGTCCCAAATCCAATTCTTTTTCAATTATATTTATTATATCAAAGTAGTATTAATTTGGGGTCCACTACTTCCGAATTTCACCAAACGTTCAACATCAAAGTCGTAGATCTAGGTCTCACGGATCCTCTCGTTTTGGAATCGCTCGATTCGAAGTACATATGCGAAAGTTATGATTTTTCTACCAAAACGTGATGAACTAAGCCTACCAATCGCAACTTTCTCAAAGCTCACCCAAAAATATTCTCCCTTGCGCCGAGACAATCCACGCGTTCCATTGTTCCCACGCGCTCTCCATCGCCCTATCCCACCGTCCCACCCTCCACTCCCTCCTCGCCTGCTCGTCACTCAGGTTGTCCACGTGCTATCTGCTTTCGACGACAACCGCATCGACCGTTGGTTGTGTTTGTGTCGATTGGTTTTAAAACCGTTTGGTTGAATTCGTCGTCCTTCGGGGGAATATGTGTAACTTTTTCGTGTGGATCCCAATTTGGATGATTCAAAATCGTGTTTGTCCGCGACACGATTGCGTACAACTTTGTTGTTATGTGTTTTATGGTTTGAGCTAGCGTTTCTGGGTTTTTGGGTGAGTTTTGGGGGAGTTGCGATTGATAGGCTTAGTTCGTTGCATTTTGGTAGAAAAATTATAATTTTCGCATACGTACTCCGAATCGAGCGATTCTAAAACGAGAGGATCCGTGAGACCTAGATCTACGACTTTGATATTGAGTGTTTGGTGAAATTCGGAAGTAGTGGATCCAAACTTAATACTACTTTGATATAATAAATATAATTGAAAAAGAATTTGGGATTTGGGACTAAAATGTAAAAAAAGGATGAAAAAGTAATTTTCCATAGGTTTGGGACGAATTTAGGTTCGGAGGACTAAAAGTGATACTCCGAAACTAACGTCAGGAATTTTTTAGTCATTTTTTAAGTACAAGATCATATGTCAAAAAGCGCGAAACTACAAGACTTATTTTGTACTTTTCCTTTTTTTTTGGGTGAAATTGGCATGCCGTTGTTATTTGTGTGACATGTTATTTTTAGCCTTTGAGAAAACACTAGTACTTGCAAATAATTGGCCCCTCTTTCAAAGTACATGTCCTTTGCAACTCCCCAATTAAAAAAAAATCATATATGTGTTTTTTATCCACTAAGAAGAGACACACCCTAGTCCATCCCGCATCTTTAGAATGGCACGTGAAGTACACGCACTGGGAAAAAAATTGGTTGGGGATGGACGTCTATGGACGAACACTCATCCCGGGTCATTCGTCCACATGGACAAGGGTTGTCCTTTTTTTAATTAGTTTAATATTATTAGTTTAAATTAATTTTTTAAGATATGTTTTATGTTAGAAAAAAAATTAGAATTATTTTTAACTTTTAAAAAATTAAATAATATGCAAATAGTCACCTTTTAAAATTATAATTTATTATTTTTGAAATAAAAATTTTAATACAACTTACAAAATTTACATTTATGAATATTTATAAAAAATTATAATTTATGAAATAATATTAGATGATATGAGATATAAATTAAAGGGAATTGAGTTGATGATGTGGATAAGAAAAATAATAATTTTATTGGTTGAAGATGAATTAAGATAAAAATATAAGTATGGATAAAAAAATTGAATAAAATAGATTATGTTTATGTAGATGAATAAAAAATTAATTATTTATTTCAAGAATAATTTGAAAATAGTTTGTCCAAGGATGCAAGTACTGATAGTAGATTAGGAGTAACAATATCAACATTCCAATCCTAAAAGCAATAAATTTGGAAAGAATCAGAAGCCAATAAAGTGAGAAAGAAATATAAGATACCCGGAGTACTTGGAAGTAAAATGTGAAGGAAGCCACGCTAATTATACAAAAAAGAAGAAATTAAAATGGTATGAGATAGAGAAAAAAAGAAAACGAGAGAGAGAGAGAGAGAGAGAGAGAGAGAGAGAGAGAGAGAGAGAGGAATGGGTGAGAAATGTAGAAACAAAAAAAAATCCCTGATCTTTGTATAATGTTCTTACCCATGTTCACGTGTACTTTGGTCAAACTAAACTAAAAATTTAGATTTATACCAAAACAATATTGTACACGTTCATAGAATCAGCATTTAATCTATTTTTTGACTGATTTTTTATTTTTTTTTATATATGACGATTAATAATGTTTGAAGATATAATTGGTATTAGGTAAATAAGTATTAATTATTTATCCTTAATTATCCTCTTTTTTCCTTATCAACATTTCAAACTTTGAAGAAAATTATGTTTTGTCTCACCATTTTTTCTCTCTGCATATTTGTTGCAATTTTTTAAAAATTATTCTAATTAAAAAATTAGTTATTCTCTATGTTCTTTGAGATGAGTCTGAGAACGTCCTTGAGAAAGTAGAATATGAGCCTGATTTTCTGAGATGGTCGTCATGGCCCCCTTCGAGTCTAAAAGGATGGTCTGTAATGCAAAGACAAGCTGGAAGATGGGTTTCTCGAGTACCAAGTTAAGTTCGTGTTGGTACTCTCTGGGTTTAACGCAAAGAGAGAGGGAGATGTCGATCATGTTTTCTGAGCTAAAGCGCGTCGTCTCTAGGGAGGTCCAGTCTTCGATGCTGCAGAATGATGACTTCTTCTCTTAGGGCATTGGAGAGAGGCGGACAATGGAGGATGACGAGAATGATGAGCATATATAGTCTAAATGGTTGTGCACTTCTTTTGCGGGTGATAGGGAAGTGCACGGAGGATCGTAATTTTTGGTAAGTCACATCTTGTTCACCTGATATTTTTTTCCTTCTCTTCTCTTGTTCTGTACTCGGGTAAGAATAAAGGTTGTCAATTTATGAAATTCTAAGGTAAATAACTTTGATATTGATACTTGTATATTTTAATATTGGTAATCTGTTAATTTTGATATCGATACCTATGTACTTTGATATCAATACATATTTCTTGGTCTGGCTTCCTCATTCAACTAGTATTTGTTTACTTGGATATTTATATGCTTAATTTTATTATTAGTATTCCTTAATTTTAATATTAATATACATATTTACTTAGATATTGATATCAATTAACTTTAATATCATCTTTTGAAGTATTATTTTTTATCTAGATTAATTACTTGTCATTTAAATGTTACAAATATTGAAACTATAAGATATCAATATTTATTATTGTTTGACATACTATTTTTTGTTTAGAAGATGTAATCATTAAATGAATTATGATTACTATATATTTGTTAAATATTAAAAAATTTAGGTTTAAAATCAACATGCTTTAAGAAATTGCACGATATCTTTAATAATTTTTTGAATTTCTATACATATATTTACTAATTTTTCAATTTTTATTTAATATTAGTATACTAATTATACCCTTAAAAATAAGACACTCTGCTTCAATTTTTTGAATGAAAATTTACCTAATCTCTCAGTCAATATGAACTCAACATCGTTCCATCTACATTTATACGCCATATTTATAAACTAAATTCCATATCATAAGCCCAGCCACAAACAACACTAATCCCAGAAACTTTAATCATATCCTTCAATCAACTCCACATTTATTTGGTACGTCCATATAATATAGTGGAGAAAAGGTAATACTTGCATAGAAAACCTTAATACCAATGTCAGACGATGGCTATTATTAATTGACCTCTTGTCCACGAACAAACAATAATTGCGATGATAGGGATATTATGAATTAGATAAGACGTTTCAGATTTGATTCCTTTAATACTTTTTTTTTTTCATTTTTAACTATGTTATCAAGTATGAGTGACAATAATGGACCATAGGATGCAAACCATAACTCTAGATTATAAATATGATTCAAACACTATTTTAAGGATCCGAACTTAAAACCTTTAGGGTTCTCCCGGTAAAGCTCAATATTCACACGCTATGCGTGGTCCATTCCTTAATAAAATAATTTTAACATTTTTGTGAACCATTTAAAAAACACAATCATATTTGCTTATATTTTAAACTAGTGAGCACTTGCTCTGACAATATAAACGAGGATCTACTCATCGCACGAAAAAATCTACCTCTATTTCAACACTGGAAGATAAAAATATGGTTAGTTATAAAGTAGAATGTCATACATAGATAAATATGAATTTGAGTCTATTTATACTTTATTCAGACCAAGACCTTAACCTTAAATCCTTAATTATTGATCCACACCCTAGGGTAAGGACCAGCTTCACGAAATGTGTTTTTTTTTGTCATTCATATCTTTGAAATTAAATTAATTTTAGTGGTAATATATTAAAAGAACCTCTTTCTATTATATTTCTGTCATATATATAGAGATGTATATAGATATATATAGATCGACGCAACAAGGACCTGTTTTGTTCTTCGGGCACTAGGGAGGTTCCACTCCAAAGACAGCAAAGAAGAGGTTGTCCCGCTTCGCTCTATTACACGCAGTGTAAAGAAAACCTCCGAACAGAAAAGGGTAAAGTGAGTTTACTGCAACCCCACCAGTATTTGTCCCCCTTTTCCTCCTTCCCCACGTATTTTTTTTTAAATTATATAACCTTAGGCATGTGGTAATTAAAAGCCAATCCTTGTTCATAAGAGCCCTCCATTATTTATCCGAGTTAGTACACATTCCCATGTTTCCAGGGCAAGTAAGAAAAACCTCTTCTCCTTCTCCAAGAAGAGTACCTTTTTTCCACCAAAAAGAAAGAAGAAGAAGAAGAAGAAGAAGGGTACTCTTCAGGTTTCTCTTGTTCACTTTCTTAGGAAATCAACATCGGCGAAATTTAAACGCAGAATCCGAAACTCTTTACGATTTAGATCAAATCACATGGTGGGTTCTTGTTCACTTGTTTGATGAAGGATGTGGTTGTGTGTGTGTTTGAGGAGGGGATGTTTGCTAGATTTAGAGAGAGAGGTCTTCCATCGCTTTCTCTTCTCTGACTCTCACGAAGATAGTGACCTTTCTTCTCCTTATTTCCCTTCCTTTATTGCTTGTTTACCTTCCGTGATTTCTGCATCTCCTCTCTCTCTCTCTCTCTCTTGTTTTTTTACCTGCAGAAAATGTATATTACATTATTAATATTGTTCCTTCTATGTATGGGCTCAGATATTTGCGACCCTTTTCCCCTTATCTTCTGGCCATTATTCCTGTTCATGAACAGTGTAAGTTCATCATCATCATCGTCGTCGTCGTCATCGTGGTCGTCGTTCACGTTAAGCAAGCCAGAAGAGGTGCTTGCTTCTCCTTCTATTTAGCCTACGCGCTCTTGTGGGGTAGCTAGTCTGATTCCTTTCTCTTGATATTTTTAAAGACTTACTTAGGTTAAATAGATGAAGGTTTGGTTCCTGGATCTCAAGTAATGGATGAGAAGTTTAAATAGGTGTGTTTTTAAGTATTAAATCTTGGGGGCAGGTCAGTGACTTGGTGGCTGGTTTCTCCTGTTTTGGAAATCTCCCATTTTATTTTGACCAGGATGGGCAGCAGT
>SOPF01023491.1:0-20914 GCA_012979155.1 Hypericum perforatum
TACTCCGAAGCTAACGTCAGGACTTTTTTAGTCGTTTTTGAAGTACATGATCATATGTCAAAAAAGCGCGAAACCACAAGACCTTTTTTGTACTTTTCCCAAAATTTTATTCTGGATTCGGATTCGGATTCAGATTAAAAAAAGAAATTTTGGATTATCCAAAATATTTAATACATATATAATAAATTATAGGATTATAAGTGTGTGTTTCTACTGGGCTGACCCAATTCTTTAGCAAGTAAGTAAAATTAAAAAGCCCAGTACGGCATCATAGTTGATAAACTCAAATATAAAAAATACTTTGAACCTTAATTAAAATATTTCAGCCAACACTAAATACTCCCTACCCGAACATCCCTTTGATTACAGGGCATTGTCGTTTAGAAGGCATATTTGTAGTTTTTGCTTGAATTTTATAATATTATTTTGTAAAGTAGTGTTAGGTTTCTTTATTAATAGATGCGATTGCAAAAAAATTTGGGAATTTATAGAAGTCTGTTAAAAATTGGATAAATCGGACTATCTGAGTCCATATCCAAAATAATTTTGGATTTTAGATTTTGAATAATTCGTTATTCGGATCAAGAAATAGTAATTTTGGAAATTTTGAACAATACAAAAATCGGATAATTCAGATTCGGATAATCCAAAAGCTCACCCGTACTCCAAGGGTACCTCTGAAAAAAAATTAAAAAATTAGCAACCACTCCACGTCCTTCCAATATCCACCGACCAGTCTCGATCTGGATCCCTTCTCTTCTCTCCCCAAACAATTCTTCCATATCTCCTACCTCCTCCATCCCCGAAACTGTACACTAGAAAAAAGAATTAAATTAATTAAAATACAAGCCAAGGAGAACATGTCGTCCACCGGAGGTTTCAGCGGCGACGAGACCGCTCCCTTCTTCGGCTTCCTCGGCGCGGCCGCCGCCCTCGTCTTCTCATGTAACCGCTTCGGATCTCATCTCGTAACCCTAACTCTAATATCTCGATTCTAAATTCGCGATCTCTTGCTTGTTTTGGAAGGTATGGGAGCAGCGTACGGGACGGCGAAGAGCGGGGTCGGAGTGGCGTCGATGGGGGTGATGAGGCCGGAGCTGGTGATGAAGTCCATCGTCCCCGTGGTTATGGCCGGAGTGCTCGGGATATACGGTTTGATCATAGCCGTGATTATTAGTACCGGCATCAACCCTAAGGCCAAGTCCTATTACCTTTTCGATGGATACGCTCACTTGTCCTCTGGCCTCGCTTGCGGCCTTGCTGGCTTGTCCGCTGGCATGGCGATCGGCATCGTTGGCGATGCCGGCGTCCGGTAATGTTTCGGTTATCTTTCTCTTTTGATGATTATGTTGCTATGTTGTTTCGCTGGCGGGAGCTTGGTGTTAGTGATGCGGTTGTTTGTGATTGTGGCGGGGTAGTGGTTCCTGCAAGTTCGTGTTCTGATTGATTTGTATTTGCCTGATCGTTAAGCTTAGCTTGTTTGTCTTTCGTATAGTCGAGAATGGAATGTGTTGTTTTGCGTAGTTGTGTTAGATGTCATAGGGGTATAGAAGTCTGGAAGACAAGGAGAAAGCTTGCGGATAGAGAATTGCTCTACGTTCCAAGTGTGACCCTGCCTTTGTGTGAATTGGGAGTTCAAAATATTGCCACGGGGATGTTCCTAAGGGCATTGCATTTTGGGATTTAACTTAAGTGGGTAAAGAGTGGGAGGGAATGCATATCCATTGATATGTCTGGTTATTATTGTGGTAAGTTGATTAATTCGCATTCTTTATAATGACTTCTCTTGCTGTGCAGTTCTGACTGGAACGGTATATAACTTGAATAATGAGTTGTTTACAGTGTTCTTTATGATAACTCTGTGCATGCCATATCAAGAATGTCAACCATGTCCCCCCATTTTTAGCTATTCAAGTTATTTGTGCTTCTTATATTCAAGAATGCAATGTCTTGTTTCGAGTAATTGTGGTGGATGTTGTAGGGGTATAGTGGTCTGGAAAAGAAGGCGAAAGCTTGCGGATTGTGAATTGCTTAAAGTCCCTGTGTGACCCTGCCTTGCTGTGAATTGGGAGTTCAAAATTTTGCCACAGGGATGTTCCTTTGGGCATTGAATTTGGGGATTTAGGTGGCAAGGAGTGGGAGGGAATGCATATCCACGGATATGCTTGGTTATGATTGCCCTAAGCTGATTAGTTTGCGTTCTCTATAATGGCTTCTCTTGCTGTGCAGTTCTGATTGGAACGGCTGTTAGATGCTATTATTCATTTCAGTTGCTGGTATATAACTCGAATAGTGATTCGTTTTGTGAATACCATCTCAAGTGTGTGAACCATATCCCCATTTTTTAGCTATTTAAGATTTCTTAATTGGTCCAGTGGATTGGTTGTTGTGAACACTTTGATTGATCTAGAGATCCTTGTTCGTGCTTTTTACTTGCTGGAATTTGTCATTAATCCACTCTGTTCTCTATTGTTTTCCTACATCTATGCTTATATTTCATTAAGTTTGCTAATCGATCTTCGATACTTGTTTCTCTTAAAAAACTGCAGGGCTAATGCACAGCAACCAAAATTGTTTGTGGGCATGATTCTGATTCTTATCTTTGCCGAAGCACTTGCTCTCTATGGTCTTATCGTGGGAATCATTCTGTCATCAAGAGCAGGCCAGTCTCGTGCCGAGTAAGAAGGGGTTAAATCGAGTGTGGTCATGAGGCCCCGAGCATCGCCAGAGAAGTTTGCAACCGCGCGGCACATGTAGAAGTTGCTTCTCGTATATTTAGAATGTCTGGTTCTATTGGTTTAAACACGAACTTTTGTATGCGGGGATTCTTGGACTCCGAAACAGTTTCCGTCCTCTCGTCAATCTGTCACACTACTTGTGCATTATTTTCCTAATTAATGATGGATTCGCTCAACTCTATTTTTGTACTCTATTATCCTTTTCGGAGTTGGTTTTGAGACACGGTATGCCGTGGCTGATGTTTCACCATGGATATGAAAGATGTTACTTTCAAAATAAGAATTGCTTCGGTGTTTTTGATGTTTTTTGCATTTTGGGTAGTTGGTCATTAAACGCTGAATTAAAACTTCTTTTTAGGAATGGAAGTGATTAATCTAACGCAATGTCATTTTGTCTTAGATCATTTGCATTCGTGCCTCTGTTACAGTGCCACGTCCTGGGCGTTACGTCAGCCGTGTCCCTACTCTCATTTTTCAGCTCACAGTGCTGTCCTTAATATAGTGCCATGCCCTGTGCGCTACGTTAGGTTTTTTTGTACAAATTACATAATTTACATCAAATGTTAAAATTTAAACAATACAAATGAGATTATTGTACCAAAACTAATTTTATAAAATTATTGAAAAGGTATAGATAATTTTTTTAATGATTTTTTTAATCCGAAAAGTCTAATATTTAGATTAAAAAATTTGTAAAAAATTATCAAAAATAAATTTAAAATTTTTGTTCAAACAGAAAAGATGAAAATGGTAAAAATAATTTTTTCTAATTTTTTATATTTTTTTTAATAAAATAAAATGCTGACCTAGGCGACGTGGCCCTCTCTGATTGGGCCACGTCGCCTAGGGTGCATGCCAACAGACGGTCGAGGAGTGCCTCGCTGACACGCGAAAGTACCGCGCGTGTCAGCGAGGCGCTCTTCACGCCCAATGGCGTGCCGCCACATGGCGAGTGGGGGGCGTACGCCCGCCTCCCTGCTGCGGATGGTCTTATGCGAATTTAGGGAGATCTTATTAACCGCTGACAATGATATGTAATCAACACGACTCAGAACTACAAGAAATTTTTTTTTTCGTTAACCTTGAAAGTAGTTCAAAAAACTAACTCTTACCTTTAAAAGTCCAAACTAATATTTTTTTCATTTTCTATAATTTCTTATAGGATTTAACTATTGGTGGTTAAATAAAAAATAGTCTTTAATTATTTTCTACACCAACACCACATAGTAGATCTACTAATGTAAATTCGAGGTGATTAAATCTTTTCAAAAATAAAAAAAAATTATTTAATATTAATACATTTTTAACAATGTAAAAAGACGTCGTTTTGACTATCAATCCAATCAGCATAGTGAAAAATTCTGGTTAGATTTTCTTTGAAAATTGGAAAGCAGTCTGATTACTTGGAGATCTTTAGGTGAATTGGTTTGGCAAAAAAAAATGGACGACAAAAAAAAACAAAACATAACATGGCATAAAATCCAGTACAAAGGTTACAAATGACTTAATCTATTTCTAGTGTCTACCTAACAAAACTAAAAACTCAATCATTAACCTAATTTTATCATAGCTGAAGTCATACTACTGTATTGAGTTGCTCGGTTTGTTAAATTAATGTGATTTTATATTTATTGAATTAGTATTTGAATAATTTGCTTGTTTAAATTCTACATTAAAATTGGTAAATATTGAACTTTTTTGATATTTTATCATTTTATATTAATTTATCTTATTTCACATTATTTAACAATTATGAATTTATTAGTACAAAAAAAATCATGGTCCAACCTACAATCCAACCGAGTAGACAGGATAAACTATAAAAGTTCTAAATTTTTTAGTTTAAACAATTAGAGAGAAAGAGAACAAGGAGAATTATATGACTTTTTATTAATATCTCAAGAATTATCTCATAAATGTAAATCAAATGTCAATGCCATAAATTCTATTTATAGGTAACTACATTAACCAACCAATAATCTACTAAATTATTAAACTTTCTTTATGAAAAAATTGTGAAGTGGAATACATAATTGTGAGAATAACCTTCAAACTAGATGGAGGTAGACGAGAACATGAAAAAAATGATATTTAATTAATTCATAATATTCTTCCTTAGATGATATTTGTATAATTTGCCTAGTTAAAAAATTATCCAAAAATTCATTGGGACAAAATTGTGATGAATGAAAAAAGAAAAAAAATACAACGTAAAATGACATCTCATCATTATGTTTAAATCACAATATTAAAAACATTTTTCTAAAAAAATGTAGTAGACAAATATTTTAGTGAACAAATTCGCCAAATTTATCACTTGAATTTTTTTTTCCTCTTTAATTGTCTTTCCGAGATTAGCATCAATATGAATTTTGACATTCAAAACTATGACAAGTAATTCTTGCTAATAAAATCGAGAGTCACAAAATCAAGTTATTAAGATTCGACACGATAATACTATCACAAGTAAATAAATAAAATTAGACTTAATTTATGACAAGAATCAAATATAACCATGATAATAAATTACTAACAATATTTATTTTATAACTTTTTGTGAATTTAGTAAATAAATAGCAACTATTCAAATTCTTTTAAATATACTTTTGGCCAATATTTAAAATACTTACATTGCTATAACTCCATTCTATAAATTTATGGAATATGCATAATAATAACAAGCAAAACAAAAAAAGACAGTAGAAGAAAATAATAAAAAAATTATGATTAATATTATAAGAATGTACATTAAATGTCAATGCGATAACAATATTTATGAAAAATTTCTTAATCAACTAATAAACCTCTAAACTTTTTCACCAAAAAAATAAACCTCTAAACTTACTAAACTTTGTTTTGAGGGAAAGTTGTGAAGTGTAGGAAACAATTACCAGAAGTGTCTTTTTTTTTTTTTTGGTGGAATTACCAGAAGTGTCTTGAGGAGGTGGATGAGTGACATTCAATTAATTAATTCATAAAATCGTAAATATAAAATCCGAAATCCCCAGTTTACCAACCTGGCTAGAGCTACGTGTATCGGACCAGATCAGTGGTCAAACAAGAGCGCCTTTATAAGACGCCCAGACATCCACAGAAAAAGAAGAAAAAAGGCAAGAAAAAAAATGGCGGAAACAGGGAAAGCCGAGGCACCCAAGATAGTGTGGAATTCGAGTGGGAGCAGGTTCGAGACGGAGGACAAGGCAGCCTACTTGGAGTACGTGTTGAGGGGCAAAGTGATGGACATAACCCACACGTACGTGCCCACTTCCAAGAGAGGCCTTGGTTTGGCCTCCCACTTGTGCGTCGCTGCCCTTAACCACGCCAACTCATTTCTGGTTTACAGTCATTGGTTAGTGGTTCAAAGTCCTATGTTACTAGTTTAAAGTCATTGGTTACTGGTTCAAAGTTCTACATTACTCGTTTGAAGTCATTGGTTACGGGTTCAAAATCTTACGTTACTGGTTTAAAGTCCTACGTGACTAGTTCAAATACCTACATTACTGATTCAGAGTCCTACGTTACTGGAATTCTATATACCACAAACTAGTAATCTAGTAAACAAACCAATAATTCTGCAAAACAAACCAGTGAAGTAGCAAAACAAACCAGTAAATCAGCAAACCAAACTAGTAACATAGTAAACACAAAACCACTAAAGAGAGAGAGTCATTAATTTTGGTGTTGTGTTTCACGTTTGGGCTACCAATTATTTGTTAGGAAAGTATTGGTGTAATTAATTATCATAAATTATGAGTTTAAATTTTAAATTTTTCTTAAAAAACAGGATATTTAATGATACTTATGCTAAAAAGAAGGAAGCTATTAAATGCTGGATTAAAAAAAATGGGATATTTAATGATAATTATGCTAAAAATAAAGAGACTATTAAATACTGAAGTTTTTAAGTTTGGATAAAAGTCTAAAATGTCCTTGGTAATTAATAGCCATTAGATCAGAATTTTTTTAAATATATGCTAATCTAATGCCCGAGATGTTGTCCCTATTTAGGGACAACTTCTCTTTAATCTCCACGGTATCCAAATTCGTATGATGGAGAAGGTCAAGATTGAAGATCCTGATCAAATTGGACATAAGCGAATCCCAATAATTTAAGTCGACTCATCCTTGTCAAATTGTGTAGGGAGACGGACTTGTAAAGCGAGAAAAGCTTCATCATGACGGAACTTGTGCTATAGCCGAAGACCCAAATAAGTTATTATCATTTCCCACACGTTTAGGCCACTTGGCAAGGTGTTGCCTTCAAGAAAGGCTAGAATCCAATAAAAAGAGGGGTTTGTTTAAGCACCTTCTGTACGTTTTGTATTGGTTTACTCCATTTATTAAAAATTTATTTGTCAATAATAAATAATACGTGTTCTCCCCCGTACTCCGTGCTAGATCAGGCTAGGCAGAGGTTTTCTTACTTGACCGAACTTAAAGTTAAATTGACCAACTCTAGCTAGTTATAAAATTATAATGCAAAACGGAATTCCGTCCATTGGAGGAAAAGAAGTAAAGAACATAACAAAGAAACCAAGGATAGAACAGTAATTCTGAATTTGGGGTTTTATTGGGCCTATAAACCCTCCGTGGGCTTTTACTACCTTCCCCCGGATCGGTGAAATGGACAGATCATACATTTTTTTCAAGTGGACAGATGTCACAGATCAGACATTCTTTTTAATAAAAAAATAGAACAAGGCGTAAAGAAAGAAATCGTTGATCTGTATTTTTTTTTTTTTGTTACGTACACGTACGTGCCCACTTCCAAGAGAGGCCTTGGTTTGGCCTCCCACTTGTGCGTCGCTGCCCTTAACCACGCCAACTCTCACTCTTTGTCCGTCATCCCCACCTGCTCTTATGTCTCCGTAAGCCAATCCCCTCCCTCTCTTCTTTCGCATGTTTTCTGTATTGGATCTCGTTCCTTTGTTTCTAAGATAGATCACCCATCACGGCTTTGGTCAAAAGATCTACATCCACGGGACTAGACCCTCGAGCCTAATTCCTTCGTTTAAGCAGACAAAAAGAAATCCTAACCCATTACCCTCCTATTAATAGAGGTCAAATCAATATACTTCACAATATGATTAGAATAAGTTCTCAATTGTGTTTTTTCGTTCATAAGATTTGAACAAGAGAATTCGGATTTTCTTGTCTCCCTGTTGCAGGAGACGTTTCTTCCCCGGAACCCATCTTGGAATCATCTAGTCCACTCGGAAGATCTCAAGTCAAGCATATGAACCCACTTTAATTGTTTGGTTTGGCCTCCTCACTCACAACTTGTGTCCCTAATTAAAGAGTTAACTCTGTACCTTGCACTTGTTCCTCTTACGAGTTGTTGTACTGTTTAGCATATGTGGTCCTTTGAACGCAGCATTAGTTTCTTGTAAATGAAACTTCCTCAGATCAAACTTTTATCTTGTTTTTTTATCAATCCGAAATTTAAATTAGTCGAACATTACTTATATTTGGAACGAGCAGGTACCTTTTTGGTTTATTGACTTTGAACAGTTACAATTCTTCGGAGATACAAAGGAATTGGCCAAAATTAGAGAAGTCGGAAGTAGAGTCACCTTTCGGAATAATTCTCAGGGAACCACATACCAAGAAGAAACTCTAATCCTATTTCTGTTGAAACAAAGGAGACACCATAAGGCTTATTATGGTATACACCCAAACAAGCCGACTGATATTACCATGTTAGCTCTGTAGTCTGTCTTCAGCATTATAGAACCAAACGCTGGGACATAGTTTGTCGACAGGCAAGTTGAGGACCGACGTCTCCGCCTGCGACACGAAAAATGGTCAATGTTTTACCCCATTGTATATCTAATGAACAGAGGCAGCATGTGATCTATGAGGAATGTCATTTACTTTGCTAACTACATGTTAGTTTCCAGCTAGAGATGCACGGTCATATCAGTTACTATGAGGATGAACAAGTGTTGATGACTTCATATCGTAACTCTTCGAATTGCACAAAGGTGAATGGTGCTAAACCCCTCTCGTGCGAACAGGGATTGAACTCATCATCATCCCATTCTTCATCGGCTTCAAAGATGTTACCCACGAAAGCACCATTGAAATCACTGTCGAGTGTGCTTATTATAAGTGAGAGAAAATCCATTCGGTTGTTGGCACCGACGACAGTTCCTCTTAATCTACAATCGAGTATCGAAAGAAGGTGCTTCAGCCACTGACATCTTTTGATAAGTTCATCAAAATACCAGAACTCTTGCTTAATTTATCATATAAATCGCATGCCTTTTTTCTATTTGGTTCATCAAGCCCTCCGTTTGAAACAAAAGAATAGAAATAGAGTATGGAAAAGATGAAAGTTTCTTAGTCCAAGATCCAAGTTTTCAGTACCTCAAGCATACAGGTAGCAACTTGGAGATGGAACCCAGATTTAGCACAGCGCCAGGAATTGGAACACAAAACACATACTTTAGGCTGTTTTAACTTTCAATACTTTGTACAGAAACCACCCGGAAGGATAGAATCTCATGTACCGGTAGTAGCATTGCGACAAATTAAAGCCAAATTATGTATATCTATGAAACGGACATCTTTAGCAGCTACGAAGTGACTAAAGTTCAGAAAGAAACCTAGACAATCAGATGTGTAAATAAGTCCAAATGAGTGCACAAATATCTCAAAATATCAAGCATTTGTAGGAAACAGTAACATAATGTGGAATCCAAAACACTCAGAACATACAAATTCTCAGTAAATACATTTAATAGCATTGAAGTCAACAAGATGAACTTACATACAAATTATGTCATTTAAGCTTGTTCAACACTGCTTGATGCTTCTTTGAATAAAAAGTAGAAAGCAAATGACAAGGTTCCAGAACAAAAGCACATTTTCAACATGTGAAATCAGAACAAAGCAGATTAAAAAAAATAAGAAAAATGAGGGAAGAGTTGGAATTATAATAGCATATTCACAGGACCAATTTCCGTATCGGTCAATTACCTAATGGTGCAGAACAGGAAATTTAATAATAATAAAATGTGGCATTGATTCCTTCGAAAAAGAAAAGAAAATAACTAAACAAATAAAAAGCATGCAATTTGTCCCAAGGATTTCAACCATGTCATACCATCAGTACAAATTTGTGGTCTTAGAAGCCACGTTTTTCTCCATGAACTCTCTCGTATTTCGGTTGCAAAATCTATAATTCTCCACAATTCCAGATGGCTGAAAAGAAAATTACCTAAGGCATGTCATGCGCATATGAGTTTTAAACCTCATTTAAAATCTATTTGTGAGCCGAGGGAGAGTCTGCAAGCTCTTTAAAATCTCATTTTCTTTGGCCTTGCAGGATTAACACGCATAATTAACACTAATTACAGAATTAATTATACTTAATTAAACACAAATTGAGGCAATTAAAACGCGAATACCTCTCATCGTGTGAATACGCGAAGTCCCGGATTGATGTAGGCGAGGCCTAGGTTAGATCCCGATCATGAACACACGAATCGAAGGATCAATTCCCACGATTGTTCTTGAACGTCAATCTAACGAAAGAATCAGTGACTAAACCGAACTTTGTATTTCTGAGTAGATCTGAGAGTGGCTAACTTCAAAATGGTCACAGGGGAATCCCTATTTATAGGGACATACCTTTGCTGCTTGCATGGAGAGTAGGAGCCACTTGGGCCCACATGGCACATGATGGAGCCTACTCCCATGCAAGCCCCCACTTGTTTTTAGATATTTTTATTGCTGGGCTGGGCCCAAAAATCTCCCACTTATTCATTATTGATCACAATCAACAATCGATGCAATTTGGGTCCAAAGCCCAAAAAATTTCTCACTTAATCATTATTAACCACAGTCAACAATGTATAGATAACGATTAATAGGATTTCGTGCGACTAACACACGTCAAGTATTTTAGCTAAATTCACAAGCACAGTCATACAGGCTAAATGAATAATAGCATCTCAACTTCTTGCATATAAAAAATATACTTTTACCCAAGGACTCATATCACATTCCATTGTTCTCACAATGATTTCAAATAATTTTATTCGTGTTCACTATTGTACTTTTCAATACAATTGGTGCACCTGAACAACGAATCTCAATATGTGATGGACAGAGTTCCTTCTCCCTTAACTATATTCTTTCCGTAATGACATAGTCTGCTTTTCTAGTCAGCCCTACCAGGTCGAATCGCTATGCCATAACCTTTTCATGGACTTTCCAAGCTAACAGCACTGAAACATACTTCATAATACATTTAGGATCTTAAGGGCAAAAATCAGAAACCATAGTTCTCGAAATGCAGTCTCACACCAGGGATTGTGAAATCAATAAATATTTATTCTATCCGATGGTCGAACAACATATGAGATACTCATTCTCATGTTATGGTGTATATTCCATTTCACAGGAACACATGTCAACATACTAAAGTACTAACCTTAGCTTAACTCTAGGCTTTAAGACAGAAGGTATGATAAGTTCCATTTAATTATTATCATATGGATTTTAAAAATCCAAATGCAGTAACTCTTTACTGTATTCCATTATGAATCTTGCTCTCAAGCAAGACGACATTATCACCATAGGATATTGCTCACCTTAAATGTCCAACAACTGCCTCATCTAAATAAAAAATCAACGTATTTGACTCCCACTGAGGTAAACACCCGTGTGAGTGAGTTACTTTTTTGTCTAACACGTTATGCAAGATATTCATATTGCTAAAAACTAAAATTCTTTATTCACAATTGAAATCGTTGTAACTGTAATGACCTTACATGTTTCTCGAACACATCTCGAGATAATGCTTTAATTATAAGGTCTGCAACCATATCCTGTGTAGATATGTATTTCATACACAACTCTCTATGTTTCACTAAACTTTTAACAAAATGAAATTTAATATCTATATCCTTAGTATTACTATGGAAATGTGGATCCTTAGCATAGGCTATGGCCGCCTCATTATTGCAGAATAAATTCATAGGTTCTACTGAGTTAATCAGGGATAGATGATTCAAGAATCTCTTCAGCCATATTGCTTTATGTGTAGCATGTGCTGAAGCTATATATTCAGCTTCCATAGTTAAGAGGGATATGCAAGTCTGTTCTTGCTGCTCCATGAAATGGCAGCCCTCTCAACAGGAAAACAAAGCCAGATGTAGACTTTTTCTTGTCAACATCACCTTCCCAATCAGCGATAGTGAAACCTTTCATCTTTAGGTCTCTACCTTAATAGCAAAGTGAATATTCTATAGTGGCATTCAAATATTTTAAAATTCCCTTGACAGCTTTCAAGTGAGCAATACTAGGATTGGATTGATATCTATTTACAATTTACAATGCCCATACCATAGTAGATATCATGTCTCGTACACAACATTGCATACATAAGACATTCAACCGCATTGGCATAAAGAATCTTTTTCATATTCCTTTTTTGTTCAGCTGTGATTAGACATTAGTCTTTGTTCAAATTATGATCTTTTACTAATAAAACATACTTAGGATTGCTACAATTATAATTAAATTGTTCTACTACTTTACAAATATATGTCTCTTGTGAAAGAGATACTATTCTCTTCAAATAATTCCTCGAAATCTTAACTTCGAGTATGTAATCAGCCTCTCCCATGTTTTTCATATCAAAATTGGATGAAACCAAGTTTTGATTTTGATAAGTAGTCCCATGTCATTAGAGGCTAAGAGAATGTTATCAACATACAAAGTGAGGATGACAAATTTTTCACCTGAACGTTTAACATATATACAATGATCTTCGTCTATCATAATAAAATCATTTGCCATGATAGTATTGTGAAAACAAATATACCACTGTCTAGAAAATTGGTTAAGGCCATAAATTGATCTATTCAATTTGCAAACCTTTTGTTTTTAGATGTAGCCCTCAGACTGAATCATATAGATTTCTTCATCCAATTCTTCGTGGAGAAAAGTAGTCATAACATCCATATGATATAATTCTAAATTCATGTTAGCGACCATAGCAAAAATGACCTAAATGGATGTGAATCTAATAACAGGAGCAAAAGTCTCCTCATAGTCTATTCCTACCTGTTGTTTGAAACTCTATGCAACTAGACGAGCTTTGTATCTTTTGACGCTGCCATCTGTATTGTGTTTGACTTTGAGAAGCTACTTATTCTCAATAGCCTTATATCCCTTAGGAAGATCAACCAGGTTCCAAACCTAATTTTTGGTCATGGAAGATAATTTTTCCTGCATAGCTTTAATTTATTTATTCTTTTGTGGAGATGACAGAGCTCCAGAAATATTTTAGGGCTCATCTTCATCCTGAAGTATGGTTAGTAGATTTTCCCCTAGATCACCAAGCTTTTTCAGTAATATCAAAGAAGTATTGGCCTTACCTTTGATAACAAATCATCGGCGAGGTATGCTAGTGTTACTAGACCTACGAAATTCTTGATTTTGATAAATATCTCTCATGTATTCATCATATCTAGGAACTGTACTACTACTGATAGAAGTTTCGTACTCCCGCTAGAATAGGAAACCATGAGCCTTTTAGGACTTGGACAAACATCTTCCGACCTTGTTGAGATGGAAAGTCACAACTTTCTATCTTAATTCTCCCACTCGGAAGAATAGATCCAGAAGGCTCTGGGTCAACTATTTCATAAAGATCAAGGTTATCGCTAACCTCTTTCAATTTAGGAAACTCATTCTCTAAAAAAGTAAAATTACGTGACTCAATTTCTGTTGCATGTCCATTGTCTAGTTCACTGATGAACACATATCCTTTAGATACTTCAGGGTACCTTATAAAGATAATTTGTTCTACCTCTTGGTCCTAATTTATCGAAAGCACTTGAGGTAGAATAAACATAGAACGCACACCCCCATGGCTTAAAATAGGATAGATCGGATTTCCAATTTGTCTACATTTCATAAGGGGTAGTTATAACAGACTTAGAAGGCACATGATTAAGAATATATGCGGTAGTTAGGAGCGTATCTCCATAATAAAATATTAATTTTCTTCTGCCATCATAGATCTAACCATGTAAAAAAGGGTTCTATTACTTCTTTTAGCCACTCCATTCTGTTGAGGTGTGTAAGAAATGGACAACTGATGTTCAATTTCTTTCTCAACACATAGTACTTTAAAATTATTTGAAAGATATTCATGATCACGATGAGTTTATAAAGCCTTTATCTTTCTTTCCTTCAGTTTCTCAACAAAACTCATGTACATCATGAAGCAATTTAATGCTTATAACTTGTGAGAAATTAGGTATATCAGACTATATCTCGAATAGTCATCAATAAATGTGATGAAATAATAAGCACCACATATGTCTTGCCCTCACATTCATTGGGCCACATATGTCAGAATGAATTAAGTCTAATAGAAATTTTGCCTTAGTTCCAGTACCTAATGGTTTTCTAGTGCTCTTTCCTTCTAGACAAGCAATACATCTAGGTAATATAGATATTTCTATTTCACCTAGTAATCCAGCCTTAGCTAGATGATTAAAGCATTCTTGGCGTACATGCCTAAGTGAATACCACAGGTTAATATCATCTTAAGATGAATTAGAACTCACGATAAAAGAACAACTATCATATGAGATAACATCCAATATTATAAAACCTTCAGTTTTGAGACCAGCACTAAAGTACACATCATCCAAAAATAGTTTCATAGCTTCATTCACGAATAACAAGGAGAACTCTAAGGACATTAAAGCAGATACAGAAACTAGGTTCCTATGAATATCCGGAGCAAATAAAATGTCATGTAGAAGAAGAGTACGTTCACTACAAAAGTGTAAGCTACAAGTACCCATTCTTTTTACTTCTACAGACAAGTTATTGCCAACAAAAATGATCTTTACTCTATTCGGCAACTTCCAAAATTCTACAAATGAACCTCTGTCCCTAGCTCACATGGTCACTTGCTCCTGAATTAATCACCCACATAGAAAGTGATTCAGTAAGAATGGTATAAGAAGATACATTAATCTCATTCACATTTGAGTTTAAATGTACCTGCTTAGGCATTTTGCAATCTCTTGCAAAATGTCCCTTCTTCTGGTAGTTATAACATTTCACCTTAGAAATATTAAACAACTTTTTTTTTGACCCCGAGCTCTCTGCTTTAACTCCTAAGTTAGCTACCTTAGGATTAGAAGAATTCTTATGCTTTCCCTTTCCCTTCTTCTTTTTCTTTCCCTTTGAGCTATTTAAACTAATCAAATTAGCCTCATTATAAGATTTTATAGCTAGAAGGTGATCTTCTTCTAGCTTGAGGTGCCTAGCAACATCCTCAAATGTTATTAGGTAGTTAGAATGAGTAAGATTCATCTTTATTTGTTCCCAGCTCACAGGCAAGGAACAAATGATAGCCAGAATCTGTTGCTCGTTGCTAAACACGTGACTAGCCTCAGCCAGATCACTTATCATGTTGGATATCATTCGAAGATGTTCCTTATGGTAATTTCAGGATACTTCTTAAAGGTATCAAACCTTATTGTCAAAGTACAAAGCTTTGACACAGAAAGCTTTCCAAACTTAGCCTTGAGGGCATCCCAAAGCCCTTTTGTATTTTTATAAACATGAAATTGCCTCGTGATATCGTCCATCATCGAGCTTAGAAAAATTAAGCGGGCAACTGAATTCTTCTTTTTTCAATTAACATAGGCTTCACTATCACCTATATGTTAGGTAATAGACCCATGCTTAGGTTCAAGAATGATAACCCATATTTGATCAAGAACCTCTTGTTTTTCGAGTACATACTAGATTTTCATACTCTAGTTGTCATAGTTATCACCGTTGAGCTTAAGCTCATAGTTTAACTCGGCTACGATAGTCCTAGACGCTACTGTCATGTCTATATGAAATATTTAAAATATAAGCATATATCAAAAATTTGATTTCGACAATATAAAATAGTTCACTATATTCTCACAACTTTAATGATACACAATCTTTGATTAGTCTTAAAATCAAAGTGGGTTGCTAGAGTGCTTTCCATTACCATTCAAGATTTAATCTCCAACTATGATCATTCAAAGTTCATATAGCAAACTCAAGTGGAATACGTATAAATAAACACACAAACATTTATTTATGCATATAGAAAAGCTTCATACATACAACACAAATATATACAAAACTTCAATATACATAATACGTACCAACTTATTACATATTTATAATGTTTTTATTTTAAAAAACAAAACAAAACAATGACAGAGATAACCATTTCATCTGATCAGTCCATCTGGAATAGATGCTCGGGTGAATTGGTCTCGTAGTCATCATCCTCCTCGGGGTCCTCTTTTGGGTCGTCCTTTGATCTGTCCTCTATAGGAGACCTATGAGGAACCGACCTGAATGTCTCCCCAGGACCAGACCAAGAAGACTCTCCAAGACTAGACTTGGAAGGCCCTCTAGGACCTGACCTAGAAGGCCCTCTAAGACTTGACCTAGAAGGCTCTCTAGGGCCTTCCAGATCAAAAATCGGAGAAGGAACGGAGTCAACTACCCATGCATATAGGGTAGTTGGGAACACGTATACAAATGTTTGCCCCATAAAATGGGTTATATCAAAACCGCTTCTTAGCTCCAAAATGTTTGGAGCACACAATTCACTTTGTATACCTTTCGTCTTGAGGTGGGTGATGAGCATCGAGATAGCAGCCTTATAGGAGTAAATGGGTGGATTGAATAATTCGGACAACCTACCACCATTGTCTAAGGTGACAAGAAGATTACGAAACATTGTAATCTAGTCTTGCCTGTAATTATAAGCTCCCTACCAGATTGCATCCTGCATATCTCGATGCACTAACATGATATGGTTTGCAACTGCTTACGTATCATCATTGAGTCCTAATGGATTAAGTCTCCTCTGCAACAGGTCTCTCCGCATAGTCTCTGTATCAACACGAGGATTCCGACTATTCGACATTATATCTGGAAACACATGCAAGACTATTTCTTAGGTTAGATTATATATCTCCCAAAAAATAAGATTCAAAAAATGAATTTCCAAATCTCCAATGTACCCACTATGATGAAATGGATAAATCTCATAATTTTTAGAACACATTACAAAAATTATTTAGATTATTTAAAACAAGCACATATTTTAAAAAATTGTCAAATAATTTTGAGTTTAATCGAATAAAAAAAATTTATTCAATTAAAAATAAAACAGTACCAAATTGTGACTTAAAACGAATTTAAATCAAAATTTGAGATTTAATTGAATTAAAATCTAGTCCAAAAGGACTAATTTGAAATTTAATTAAATCAAATCAGTATCAAACTATGATTCAAAATAAATTCAAATCGAAATTTAGGACTCAATTGAATTAAAAATATGTCTAAAAAGACTAATCTGAAATTCAATTTTTAAAACAGTACCAAATTAGGAATTAAAACAAATTTAAATTGAAATTCAGGACTTAATTGAATTAAAAATATATCCAAAAGGACTAATTTAAAATTTAATTTAAAATCACAGTGACCGATTTGAAAAAATCCACATGGATATTTAAGATATTTTATGAAAAATGTGAAATACCAAAAATACCCTCGACACAAATCCTTTCCCATTCCTTTCTTTCTCCCTCCCCGAACCTAAAAAAGATATACGCGTCGCCACCAACCACCGCGGGCAAATAGCGGTTAGTAGACCAACACCACTGGTCGAAATCGACTCGCCGTGAAGTCACGGTGGTACCACATGCGGTGGTCGTCTTGCCCCGTCGAGGCTTCGCAGAGGTCTTCTTCATTCGAAGGCAAACAAAGCTTCCAAAGCCTCGACCCTCCGATTCTGGTGACGATGACAACCAATGGAGTGCGTGGGAATAGGTTGCCGGCGTTAAAATGGCCAGATATGGCCAGAATTTGTGGTTGAATGTTTTGATCAAAAATTGAATAAACAGACTAGGGTTTTTCGATTTGGGAATGAAAAATTACAATTTAATCCCAAAGTTTTTACAAAAAATTCAAATAAGCCCGAACAAATAACAAATATCTGATTGGTGCTCAACTGACAAAATTACTTCGCAATCAAGCCCATAAAAAATCTGAATTCTAATCAAATCATAATCAACGCAATAATTAATGCAAATCATCATATTAAAACAACATGCAACATCAAGAACATGTTATAAACCATGCTCTGATACAAATTATAGAGGCGCAATACATTCATGAATGAGTTAGCATATCCACTTTGGTAGATGCAGGCCTCGAATAGTAAGCTATCTCACATTCTCTGCCGCTCACGATGTCCTCAACAACCACATCTGATCCCATGCAAAGGCATGCAGTGCACGTGGAGAATCGTCGAGATCAGACAGCTAGCTCTTTATCGAGTTTTGATCCATCGTGTCTTTGGCCTGTCATTACTCACATTTTGCAGGTTTATTCAGCAAGCTAGCAGGCAGCACTTTGCATATCCTCGTAAGAGGTCTCAGCCGTAGGAGGTGTCTATAGTTTACTTGTTTTGGGATCACAGACTTTTACTCCGAGTATAGTGAGTTGTGATCCTAGCTCTAGGGAAGTGTCATTCCTTTTACCTTGTGCTAATTATGCTACAACCTCTAACTTTGCTGTTGATCATATGTTGGGCTCTGAGCCTCTTGTTGATATGCTCATGCCTAGGACTATTGTTAACATTGTGGAAGGTACTAGGCCTCAATTGGTTTTGGCTGCTATGTAGATGAGTCATGCCAAATTTTTGACAAAGACACAGACGATCGGCTTAGTGCATGAAGCTGCCTTAGCCGTGGGGGGTTTCTGCGGTCTATTAGTACAGAGGACTTGCTCTTAGACCACCCATGGTCTAGATTTTGTCCCTATTATAGATTCACGCACTACCAATTTGTTAAGTATGGCAGAGCCCATAGTGCAGAGAGAGACCCCCACTGTAGGGGAAGTCCGTAGTCAACATGTGTAGGGGACTCATTCACTGTCCACTTTGGGTCTGAACCACGTTCCCGTTACGAGGGGAGTTCCTACCCTTCATCTGACCTTTTAGTAGTACATGTTCTTATTGCCTCGAGTAATGTACATACTAATATTACAGCTATACAGACAGACTCTCGGGCAGGTCACTGGTCGAGATCTTTGGCAACTGTTGCTCCATGGGAAGCCCTAGCTATAGAGGAAGTCCATAGTATGCCAGTGTATGGATCTTGTTCTCTTACCTCCTTGGAACCTGAGCTTGACCCTAGAACCAGGGAAGTGTCTCTCCCTCCCATTGTCATTGTGCCCCCTTTTTATCCTGTTGAGTCTATTGTGAGACAATGTGTACAACTTGATGTCCTGCAGGACACTCTTCAAGTGATTATGGATGCAATTATAAGAGCTAACCACCAGTCGCAGACCCAGACCGATAGTATAGCGTTGGAGCCACTACGGGTAGGACATACCTTATAGTTTGCCATGGCATCCACTCGGTCCTCCCAGTAGCTGGGTGCCCTTCTTATGCTGCCCTAGCACTAACTATCCTAACCTAGAGGCTGAACCTATTCAGGTACTACCTTGGACCTTATTTTGCTTGGTAGAAAGTTGGCACTAATCATTGGACCGTCCCTCTCTCATACTTACCAGGAGTTTGGGATGCATGACTTTATCAATTCTTAGTGATACCTAAGGGTACTAAGCCTTTGACTTCTTCTACTTTGCAAGGTGAGCTAACGAGACTATGGGGTACCTCTGCATAGCGCATGCTATTAGTCAGGATGGGTTTCTACTACTTCCAGTTTACAATGCGTGCAGGTAAGGCACGAATTTGGGCATTTGGCTCTTGGAAGCTACAGACAGGCAGGCTTTTTCTCCAACTGTGGGTTCCCTTCAAACCTACTAGGCCTGAGCAGCGAGCACATTATGCCAAATATTATCTTTGGATTGGCCAAGGCAGTAGGCAGGCTGATTAGGTTAGACACTGTCACCCTGGACAAGGTGAACAGTGTACAGGTGCAAGTTCTAGTTGAGATTGAGCCTTCTAAGTCTCGACCGTCTACGGTCAATTTGGTTCATAATTATGGCGAGGTGCAGGTCAAAATTTAGTACTAGAACACCCCCCTATCTGCTCCTTCTGTAAGGCACGGGGACTCATTTGGAGTGCTTGTAAGTGCCTAGCTTTAGCAAAAGTGAAGCAGCCAGTGGTTGTTTATACAATGATAGAGACCCAGGCTCAGACAGAGATAGATCGTTAGATTATTGAGGCCCCCAAAGGGTGATGTTGGCAGTCCACAGGTCATGTGATTTTTGCTAGCCTGAATTACACAACCTCTTTCTCCCTAGTTGAGGTAAATGCCTCTATCCCGATGATGACAAGGAATGCTTTTTCTATTCTAAAAGAGGATGAGGAGCCGACTGAGACTGCTAGAAGGGAGATAGCTATGGCTAATATTTGGACAGTGGCAGTGTCTCTTATTGAGAGCAGATCAGACTTATTATAGCAAGAGCCCTCCCAAATGGATATGGTAGATACTGGTAGTTTGGGTGACATAGAGATAGAGCCAGTACACGGAACCCCTGAATGGACTATTGTTATGACCCTCCTAAACTTTCTCTTGGTTGCGACCATTGGTCCGACCGTTTGGTTGTTTTGTGTTGGTCGGTTTTAAAACCGCGTTAGTTGAATTCGTCGCATTTTGGTAGAAAAATCATAACTTTCTCATACGAACTCGGAATCGAGCGATTCCAAAACGAGTAGATCCGTAAGACTTAAATCTACAACTTTACTGATTTGAGTTTATTCGAGAGTGGAACCCAGCGGGCGCTCGAAGGGCCAGTGACCGCTGGAGAGTTATAGATTTTTCCGAAACAGAGGCAAGTGGGCGCTAGGCTTGCGAGCGGGCGCTGGGCTACATACTATTTTCTTCAAAAATTCATAACTTCTTCATCCGACCTCCGATTTGAGTGATTCGAATTCGAGAATGTTTTTAACATCTAGGACTACAACTTGGTAAAAATAGTTTTGACATTTGAGGATTTTTTTGATGGGATCATGGGAGAGTTTTTGGAGCTCGGTTTTAGGTACGTATTCGTAAGAATTGAGAGATTTTGCCAAATGATGAGAAATGTGGTAAATATGGCTTAAGAGTTGATTTGAGGACTTGTTAAAACTTATGTAGAGGTTTAGGAGTGTTAAAGAATGA
>SOPF01023492.1:628-16880 GCA_012979155.1 Hypericum perforatum
GAATGTGTCACTCCTTCTCACAACACGAGGATACCATAACTTAGAGCGCTTTCAAAATCAAACTCCGCTAGCCATATCATAATCATATCATATCCAATATATCCTCAAAATATGTGCACATGTGCCAATATCCCCAGTATCCAATGTATCCAATGTATCACAGGTAGACCTAATCTTCCGCCATCTCACAAATTGACTCACATATGCCATACACAAATCCGTAATCTCAAATCAAAATTTCATAATCCAAAGACTCGTAATTTCCAAAACCATGCATAAATCAAAATCACCAAGCACACAAATCAAAGACTTATATTCATAATTCATCAAATCACCACATAATCATCATATCATAATAAAGACACAAGTTTATAACAATCAAAGTTAGCCAAAACAGATGTTAGGGATAATATCACCCTACCTTAATCCAAATTATCCAAATACTCCAAAAGAGCTTTGAACGTCACTTCACAATCCACGTTGCTCAAATGCCAAGGTGTGATCAACTAAACAATAAGAATAACCTTCTATCAAATATCATCCTCTTAACATAAGGAATAAGGAAAATCTACTCTTAAGTCCCAAAAATCACATTTCTACACAAAGTCTCCAAAATAGGCATAATAGCCCTCTCATCTCATCACCAAAGTCTAAATCAACATCAACCCTCCTCAAATCATCAACCAAACCTCAATATCTACATATGCTCTTCAGTAAGGTTTTAACTTAAGGTTTTCCAAAATATACACAATAGTTCTGTTATCGCAACTTCAACATAGATCAACACCTATAACCACCATAACATCTATTTTAACCATCAAAACTCTCAAACTCTAAATCATCCAAAATCACAAAGTACTCAAATCCTTACAAGCTTATACCTAATTCAAGGTATTGAATAGATCTACACTTAATTTCAATAAACCATCAACAAGAAATCGATTACCAATCCTCAAAATCAAGAAATCTTCTTTCTCTTTCTTCTCCTCTTCCTCTCCCACGTTTTTCCTTTCTCTCCCTCTCTTTCTTTGTTTTCAATGGATGAGTACAAGTGATTCCACTCACAAGCCTCTCTTAGATATTTTCTCAAAAACTTACCATAAATGGTAATAACCTCCATAAGCCACTTACCATTTTGTTCTACTTTGGTCATCAATCTTTCAAGTTATTCTACATCACTCCTAAACCTCTACTTAAGTTCTAATAAGTCCTCAAATCAATCCTCAATCCATAAAAGCCATATTGCTCATCATTTCATAAAATCTTTCAATACCGATGAGAATCGTACCTAAAACTGAGCTCTAAAACTTCTCCCATGATCCCATCAAATAATTCCTCAAATGTCAAAACTTTATTAACCAAGTTGTAGTTCTGGATATTACAAACATCCTCGAATTGGAATCACTCAAATCGGAGGTCATATGAGGAAGTTATGAATTTTCTAAGAAAAGTGTGCATGGCTGAAATTTGTTGGCGGCCGCCAAGAAAGTTGGCGCCCTTCCATTTTTTCTCTGTAAGTTTCTGGCAGCCGCCAAAAATTCTTGCGATCGCCAAGTCCAGAAAAAATCATAATTCTAAATCTAGGTGTTACAGTTCTACTCGTTTTGGAATCGCTCGATTCGGAGTTCGTATGAGGAACTTAAGATTTTTATACCAAAAGTTGACGAACTAAGCCTATCAATCCTAATACCAAACAAAATCACACGAAACTCACAAACGCAAGGCTTAAATCACAAAACTCAAAACATAAAAGTCGTAGAGTAACGTGTTGCAAATCTACCCAACTTAGAAACATCTAAATTCAAGTTCACACGAAAAAGTTATGCCTATTCCTTTAAAGGTTGATGAATTCATCTCAATGGTTCTAACACCGATCGAAACAAAATAACCAAAAGTTGAACCTAGTGGTCTCGACCAAGACATAATTTAGGAGGGTCATAACATGATCCACCAAGTGAATGTTGGTGAAAATTTTGTTATGAATTTGATAGAAAATTGTTATAATTTTATAGGATATTTGTTAGTTTTTATGAGAGGTTGGATTTTGAATACGAATATGGTTAAGATGGGAGTAAGCTGAATGATTACAAGTCAAAAAATTATTATTTGGATTAAATAGTCCAAGAAAGTTTTAATCATCATGACTAAAGTGATTTAGATCTATATCTAAAAAATTGTAATAGAGAAAATTATATAAAGATGAAAAATGAGATGATGGTTTGTGAAATGATAAAGAAAAATAAAATGAGATTCTCATTTATTTTTAAAGTTTTGAAACAATTTTTCACCATATATAATTTTTATGAAATTTGTAAACTATATTAATTAGATTATTGAATAAAAATATTTTATAAAGTTATTAATGACTTAAAAAATTTGTTCGTATATAATAGTTACAATAAATTTTAAAAAATTCTAAAAAAGATTTTATTAAAAGAATGACTAGATAAAAAAAATATGTGGAAGGTGGACCACACACGCCCCTTGAGACTATCCGCAGCCGGGGGGATCTCTTTCCCTCGCCACGTGGCGGCTCATCTAACCCTTGAGAGTACCTGCAATCGAGGGGATCCCTTCCCTGTGCCACATGGCGACTTGTCATTAGGTGAGCTGCACGTCTCGTTGACAAGCGAGGGTTGGGCGTTCCTCGTACACGCACCAGGATGGCACCCTGGTCAATGCAGCCAGTTTTGATTGGGCCACATCGGGCAAGTTAGCCCAGTCAACTTTTTTTAAAAATATTAAAATATCAAAAACTATTCTAAAAACTATTTCTACCATTTTCACCTTTCTGTTCGAACAATTTTTTTTTTAACATTTTGGATAATTTTTTACAAATTTTTGTATCCAAATAATTTGACTTTTCGGATAAAAAAAATTGTGCAGTCTAGAATTATTTTAAAATTTGTGTGGTCTAGAATCGTTTGAAAAATCTATAAATAGATATCAACCTCTTCATAATTTTTCACACTAATTCACAAACTCTCTTTTTTACTAAATTTTTTTAGATGTGGATCTAAATATATTGAGTTCTCAAAGTTCTGATTCTAACTCAGAATTTGAGTATAATTCTGATTCTAATTTCTATTTTGCAAAATTTGTTCATTCAAAATTAAATTTAGTATTTTTCAAGTTACTCGAAACCATATTCAAATTTAGTATAGTTAGCTGAATTTAAAAAAAATAGAGCTCAAAAAAGCTAAAATGGACCAAGGACACGACACTGTAGCGGGGTCAGGAATGTGGGCTGAAAAGTGAGAGAAGAGACATTGCTGACCTGAAACAAAGACACGACACTATAACAAGGTCAGGTAGGTAGTCTAATGTGGATCGTCTTATTGTTTTCTTGCCGCAGCTTCCGGAGTCCGGAAACTTCACCCCTAGTATGGCATATCTCAATTTGATAATGATGTGTTTTTCATGATCAACATAAACTCAATAGCACAAAAACTGAAATAAATGAATTTGATAAATCCCATCAAAAAATTGAAACGATATAATACTAATCATTAAATAAAGGCATTGACGAAGTGAATGATTCAATTTCAAGGAATAGCATATTTTTTATTAAAACAAATAATGAGATATACAGTAAACTCATCAAAAACTGAAAAGATATATGGTTTAAACACTGATATGATGTAAAACGAATTATCTTTCAGAAAAAAAAACTCATTAAATATAAAAATTTGAGTGAACTAAGCGAAAGACAAAATCCTGATATCAAACATATCAAAGTAGATGATATACAACAAAAAAAAACAGGATTGAAATGGGATACTTTTGAAGTAAGAATGGTGTAAATATAACAATGACTCGAATCATTGTTGAAATAAGAATATACGCAACAAAACGGGAAAAATATTTTACATTGAAAATTACAAAAAAAAATGGATTGTTTATAAAATGAGAAAATTTACTTATTTATTATTCATATAATTAGGATAAAATATAAAAATTCATATAACTTTGATGTAGGAATATATTACATAACTTTGATGTAGGAATATATTACCACAAAATTAACCAACAACAAAATTTGGCTTTCAATTAGGAACATTGCGGCCATGCCAAGCAAGCAACATAGCGCAAAATATAGAAAACAATCATCCTTGAACCAAATATTGTAGGATCTAGTTTTGATATGGAAAAATTATATCCCGACTTTGTTTAGAAACATACAAATCATGTTGTTCAAACCAAGAATATTGCTTTGACAAACCCATATTGGTTTGCTATCAAAACCAAATTGGGTGATCCTATGATACACTCGTTTTCTCTACAAACCATTTCTTCTATATTTTTAGAGAAAGAGAGTGCAAACACTTCTATTCTAATTCATGGTTTTCTCTTGGCTATATGGTTGGTCCGGGACAGAGAACGAGCTTCAAGTGTCTCTTCCCTTCTCTTTTTTAAAGTTAGCTTCAGCTAGTTTAAAAGTTGTGAGCCATAGCAAAAGCGAGTGTTTATAAGGCAATTGTCATTGCTTATGGACCAGAACCTAGGTGATCTATCCATAACCATGATGACCCTTGGATGAACTAAATAGAGGTCCAAGCTGACTGATATTGAAGAATCAAGTTGTAGTTAGAGGTGAAATGCCACTCAAACCCAGAGCTAGTTAGTTCTCCTCAAAATACGTTGAGGGGCAGTAGTTAATTCGACATCTAAAGGGTAAAGCACTATTTTGGTGTGGACTGCGAGATTAGGGCCAAATCGAGGAAAACTGTAAATACTAGAGCATCACCAATCTGCATCATATAGTTCTTGGGTTTGGACTGATGGAGTTGAACAAGATAAAAACAACGAGGTGTGAAGTAAATATACAATAGGATAGGATGGATTATGCACTTCGAATATGGAGATCCTGATGGGATCTCCCTCTGAAGTACTTAGGCTTCCAATTGGTTGTAACATGAGAAGACTAAGTTTTTGGAGGTCAGCTGTTGGTGCTATTGACAATAGACTAGCTCTGTGGGAAGGAAACTTCTTGTCCGTAAGAGGAAGGGTAACTCTAATCAGATCTATTTTATGTTCCGTACCAATATATTATCTATCAATTTACATTATCCCTAAAGATATTTTGAGAGAGATCGAGAAGAATATTCGATGCCCTTTGTGGTCTCGAAATATGGAAATTCAAAAGAATTCAATTGTAAGGTGGAAGAATGTAACGAGACCAAAAGAATTGGGTGGTTATGTTTAGAGAGCCTGTATAAAAAAAATGTTTATTGTAGAAGCAAATCTAGAATTTTATGTTAAACATGGATTCAATCAAGCCAAAAACTATGGCGACCATCCATTATTATTCTCTACCAAGAACTCTCGCCTATTCTAAGTCCACTTCTAATAATGGGACTTGGTCAGATATGGTTGTAATGGCGGGAGACAACTCTTTCTCAAAATTTCACTTCTGCTTGTAAACCAGAATAGAGCAATATGAAGTTATCCTACTTTTGGACAGACCCTTGCAAAGTTAAAGACTGATGTAGAAGATTTTCATTATCATTAATCCCTGTCTCTTTAGAAGACGGCCAAAGTTAAAGACTGCTGTATGTATCTGGAATGGTAAAAATTGGAAGTGGTCCCTATGGTGGCACCTGTTGGTGTCATTTGCTTGTGGTTGGTGTCTTTTGGACTATTGGTGTCATTTGGTTTAAAAAATCAAAAGTACACAAAATCAAAGGACATAAATTATTTAATAATTGTGAAAGAGTATGAACAAATAAATCAAAAATTTGGACATAACTTTTCATAAGTCCTCGTGGCCTTTCGAATCTCCATCCTCCATTGCCTATAAACAGACATCTCTCCCTCATTTGCAAATCACTCCGACTACTTATTGCATTAGTATTCAATTAGCAATAGCAATAGTTGTTCTTCTCTCTTCCTCTCTTAGTCCGAAAATTCTGAGTATATAAGAGTTCGCCCAAAAATTTTGAGATACATGTGCAACGTTCTTGGAAACGCTTAAATAGTCATTGTATCTTGGGGACGATTGTCGTAGGCCGTAGTGCACTAAAATATACAAGGCAATCTCATCTTATGGAGAAAGTATCCAACACTTGCCTCGACTATAGTCCGATCCTAATCAAGTACATACCCTTCGACATTCAACAATCGTAAGACGAGATTTGTGTACTTGAAGATGGCATCGACTAGTACTATTGCATTTACTACAGTACCGGAATCTATCCATGTTGAAAAGTCAGTGAAGCTCAACAACACCGAGTTCAAGAGATGGCAGCAAAAGATGTTCTATCTGGCCATGATCAACTTGGTTCGGTTTCTGAAAGAGGATGCACCAAAAATCACAGAGGACGAGACAGATCAATAAAAGATAATGCCATCGATGCGTGGAGTCACAGCGACTTCCAATGCTATAACTACATCCTAAATGGACTAGACAACACACTCTATAATGTCTACGCAGTAGCCAAGACCGCTAAAGAGCTGTGAAATTTACTTAAGAAAAAGTACAAAATGGAGGATGTCGAGATGAAGAAATTTATCATCGGGCAGTTCCTCGACTTCAAGATGGTGGACTTCAAGAAGGTCATCGACCAAGTACAGGAGCTACAACTGATCCTTCACAAGATCCACGTTGAAGGGATGCAACTTAGTAAGGCTTCTAATCAAGTAAGACAACTGAAAGTCCAAAGTCACGGAAGGCAAGGCCAACTCTGAGACCACTGTGAACCTCGTCGAGAGAAAAGGTGGCAATAAGAGAAAGAAGTTTGGGATACGCAGGAGAAGTAAGAATCTACGAAGAAATAGAATAAGAAGATCAAGGGCGATTGCTACAACTGCGAGAAATTCGGCCACATGGCCAAGGACTATCGCTAGCTGAAGAAGAAGGAATGGCCAACCTAGCTGAAGACCTATCTGAGATAGATCTGGCAGCCACGGTGTTTGAGGTTGACCTGGTGAACAATCCGAGAGATGGGACACAGGAGCTACCTAGCACATTGTCATGACCCAAATCAGGGCCGTTGATAAGGTGCTAGATCACGCTCTCCAAACCAAAGAGCCGCGACCCAGCCAGCCTCAAACATACATACGCAAATTATAATCACAGAAGCATAAGTCATTGCGAAAGCATGATTTATAACTATATATACATATACAAGTATACTTACATAATTTTAATATTCTTACTAAAAGGTCCTACCAATATGTACAATGGAGCAAAAAGACCTATATTACAAAAAGAGAAGGCACCATCAGGAGAGAGACTTTAAGAATCCGGGTGAAGACAATGATTTTCCACGATAGAATAAACAACTCTTCGGATGTCAAAGTGAACTTAACTTTTGTTACCTGTGGAGGAGGGGGTAAGTACTCAGAAGTACTTAGTAGAGGATATTCAAACTAACCTATAATTAACTAACCAACCACATGCAAAAACTCAAATTCATGCATAGTCAAGTGTTGCCAAATTAACACATAGTACATCACAAGTAATTCAATTGTATCCAAAATAAATTCATAAACAAAGACAGATAAATGATCACAAATATGCTCCAAATACCAGATCATACAGACAAACATGTTCTGACCCAAACTCAGAGTCGTGCATGCTAAATAAATGGATGGACTTCGGATAGGTCTAGATCGTGTTACTCTTTCTCACAACACTAAGATACCATATCTTATAGCACTTTCATAATCAAACTCTGCCGACCATATTATAACCATATCAAATCTAATGTATCCCCAAAAACATGTGCACATGTGCCAACATCTCCAATTAGTCACAGGTAGACCTCATCGTCTGTTATCTCACAAATAGATATACATATACCATACACAAATTCATTATCTCACATCATAATTTCATAGTCCAAAGACTCATGATTTCCAAAACCATTCATAAACCAAAAATACCAAAACACACACAAATAAAAGACTCACGTTCACAATCCATCAAATCACCACATACTCATCATATCAAAACAAGGTCACAAGTTTATAACAAACAATGTTAGCCAAAATAGACGTTAGGGATAATATCACTCTACCTTAGCCAAATTGCACAAATTCTCCTAAAAGTTTCCATACACCACTTTATGATCTACATTGCTCAAATGCCAAGGTGTGATCAACTAAATAATAAGAATAACCTTCTATCAAACATCAACCTCACAACACAAGGGAAATGATAAAAATCATACCTAAGTCCCTAATATCAAACTCCATCACAAGTTCTCTAAAATATGTACAAAGGTCTTTAAATCCAACACCAAAGTATAACTTATCATACACCCTTCTCATAATATCAACCAAACCTCATTAACCACATATGCTCTTCAACAAGGTCATACAAAAAATTCTTCAAAATATACACAATAACTCTCTAATCCCATCATCAAAGCATAGTTCAACATCCATAATCAATATATCTTCCATTCAAACCTTCAAAATACCTCAAACTCTAAAATCCATATCCATTAAAGTTCCTCAAATTATCACATGCTTACATTAACTTCAAGATATTGAATAGATCTACACTTAATTCCAATAAACTTAAGCCTAAAACTCACCCATAAATCTTCAAATCAAGAGATCTTCTTTCTCTTTCTTCTCCTCTTCTTCTCCCATAATTTCTCCCTCTCTCTCTCTCTTTGTTTTCAATGGATAAGCACAAGTGATTCCACTCACAAGCCTCCCTAGATATTTTCTCCTAAACTTTCCATGAATAAAATTTTTACCAAACACAAGTAGGCAACCTTTTTCTCTTTTGATCCTTGGCCTTTCTAATCGAGCACTCAAAACTCTCCCATGACCACCACATCTCAAAATTCCTCAAATGTCAAAACTAGTTTAACCAAATCATAGTTCTAGATAATATAAACCTCCTCGAATTGAAATCACCCAAATCAGAGGTAGTATGAGTAAGTTGTGAATTTTTTAAAAATAATACATAGCCTAGTGCCCGTTGGAAACCCCAGCGCACGCTGGTCCCAAATTTTTTAAAATTTGTAACTCCCCTAGTAGCCACTAGCCCAACCACTGTGCGCTAGGATCCACTATTGAATTTTCCAAAACTCACAACATCAGAGTTGTAGCTCTAGGTCTTACAGATCTACTCATTTTAGAATCACTCAATTCGAAGTTTGTATGAGAGAGTTATGATTTATCTACTGAAAGTTGACAAACTAAGTCTACCAATCCTAATACCAACCAAAATCACACAAAACTCAAAAATGCAAGGCTCAAATTATAAAACTTCAAACATAAAAGTCGTAGACTAACGTGTTGCGAACCTATTCAACTTGGAATCATCAAAATCAGAGTTCACACAAAAAAGTTATACCTTTTTCCCCAAAAATCGATGAATTTAACCGACATAGTTCGAGAACCAATCAACATAAACAATCAAAGGTTGGACCAAATGGCTGCAACCAAGACAAAGTTTACGAGGATCATAACACACATTTGTTCGGACAAGGGCATATTCTCGAGCACAATGTCCAAGATCATCAGACTATACAAGGTAGTCCTGAAGCTGACTGTTAAGTAAGAACTTAGTTTTTGGCTCACTGTTAAGCAAAGCCAAATTTTAAGCTTGTATTTGATAAGTTTGTATTGACCTAAATAGGTCAATTTGTAGAAAAGGATTACCTAGAAAATGAGCTCTTTAAGATGAATGTAATAACTATACACCATACCTTGACAAGTGGAATAAAGTTAAAATTTCTTCTTATTTAGGCCAAGTATTCTAATTTATGGCGTGATAGATTAGGACACGTAAATTTAAAATTGCTAAGAAGTTAGTAAGTTTAAATTTATTATCAAATCTAGATTTAACCCTTTCGATAAATGTGAGATATGTATGGAGGCTAAAATGGTGAAAGCGTATTTCCATTCGATGGAAAGAAGTACCACGCCTTTAGAGTTAATTCATATAGATACTTGCAATATGAAACATGTGAAAATTAAGTTGGAAATAAGTACTTCATCACATTTATCGATGATTGCATGAGATATTGTTACGTATATTTTCTCGAAGCTTGGCTGACATTTCCTCACCGATACAACCTCCACTTGGGCATGCATCCTAACCAAGAAGTATGTCAAAGACCACCATAAATCGAGATTAGGGAGTTGCTATTTTAGATCATCCATAATCTGGTCATGTATCTCTAAGATCGCTAAGTTTTTGAAGCACGGGCTGCATTGGTCTATTAGAGATGGGTGTAGCGCATGCTTCTGGCTTAATGAGTGGCTGCCAGGTGAGAGTTCCTTAATATTTCAAATAACTGTTTCCTTTATCTTTGGACCACCTTCATAGAAAGGTCTGTGAGTACTGGTGCATCGAAAGTGGATGGAAGTAGGAGCTATTGGATGAGCTACTCAGCGAGGAGATCAAAAGGAAATTACTCGCTGTTGTATTGGACAACTCGGGCATCACCCCTAACTACCCCTCGTAGAGGTTTTCAGAATCGGGCAAATTCTCAACCAAGTCAGCTTATCTCTAGTTAGTGGGTACTCCGTAGCCTACCCCTACACCAGCAGCCCCATGGGATTGTATGTGGAATGCTAAGGTTTCGGAAAAAGTTTGCACCTTTCTCTGGCTATGTCTCGAGAACAAGTTAATGATAAATAAGAAGAGGCATAACCATAAGTTTGGTGTAAATCCCTACTGCTATAGCTACAAAAACCTCCCGGAGTTCATCTTGCACCTTCTAAGAGATTGTCCTAAAGCCAAGTCAATTTGGTACAAGCTTCTACCAACAGAAGCACGCCAAATCTTTTTCTCATTGGAGTGCCACAGCTGGATCCAATCGAACCTTCAATGAAAGATGTAGCTTGCTTCGGATGTTATGTGGAGCACCCTATTCGCTGTCTCTTGTTGGTGGATTTGGCATTGGAGAAACAATGTGAATTTTGCGAGGAATGAAGAAGTGGTGGACAAGGTGGGCTTTCTCCGACTTCAGGCAATTGAAGTTGAACGGCCTGAAGGTCCATCTGAATCAAAAGAGCATACCAAGTAACCAGAAAGCTGGGACAGCAGGGTGGAGTAGACCCAAAGTGAGCACCTTCAAGCTAAACAAAGACGGATGCTCAAAAGGAAATCTCGACAAGGCAGAGTGTGGGGGTGCACTCAGGGACTCCACCAAAAAATGGTGCATGGGATTCGCACAAAATTCGGGCCATTGCAACGTTATCACTGCAGAGAATTGGGGCGTATGGCGAGGGCTTCAGTTAGTGGAATTAGGGAACTTCAAGTCGGTCGAAGTAGAAGGGGGCTCAAAGACGACCTTCAAGTACCTAACCGAGGGGGTATCATGTGGTAATCCACTTACCGTTCTCGTGAGTAAATGCAGGGACCTCATCCGCCATCACGGACAAATAGAGGTCACAGTTTGTAATCGAGATGCCAATAGAATAGCTGATTGGTTAGCTAATTTTGCGATTAAATTACCGGGGGTTTGTACGTTCTTGAAAATCCCCCGAATGGATGCCTTTCCTATTTGAAGGAAGACAGCCCTGATCGAACTGTGTAACAGACTCTAATTTTGCTAGTTTATGCAAGGGCGACTAATGCCCACGTCTTAAAAAAAAACAAAACGAAGAGGGGTAAAGGAGAAAATAAAATGGGTCAAAAAAAAATATTAAGAAAAGCGATAAATAAGAAATAGAAGAAAGTATAGAAACAGCTTAGAATAGGCAGAAAAGAAAAAAACTTGGTAGAGAATAAAGAATTTTTATTGGAGAGGATATGAGAAAAAAGGTTGGATATTGTGATATTTTATTTGAGAAATAGTTATGCTCATATTGGGTGTAGAAAATGTTTGAGTTACAAGAACATGTAACTAAGAGTTTGGATTGGATACGGAATGTTCAATTCCAGACATTTTAGATTGAAGGATATGTATGATTTTTTTATAACTGCTAAAATACGAATATCAAAATGAAAAAAAAAATGTGTGTTTGATTGGGAATTATTGATATGTTGGTATCGGCGTAATGTTATCGAAAATACAGACAAGTATCAAATAACAAACTATGTCGGTATCGTAAATGAAGGTCTGAAGCATACTAGTATCGTAAACCGGATATACTAACGCAGCGCTTCACTCCAAACCGTCCACAATGTCCCCTTCACTCTAGAACCAACTTACTCTTGCAACCAACAACTCAATAATGAAATCCAAAACCATAAAAGATAATCATAACTAACATGGATAGTATTAACAAACTATAACAAATATCCTAAAAAGATAAATTGTACAATAATAGATACATTAGTGTAGAAATAAGTGTAAATTCATTTCGTTTCTTTTAAAAACATAAAATATTTACACTCTAACGTTCTCTAGACTATGAACTCAAACATAGCGTAAAGAATTTGATGAAAATTTTGGACTTAAATCAAGCAAAAGATAGTAATATCACACTATCTGTATTGTTTGAAATTCTTCGAAATAACTAAATTCCGAACGAAATAAAGTAATATCACACTAATTAGTTTAAAAAAATAGTGGCATCGCTAGATTAATCTAGCAAAATATGAGATACTGTTACCAATTTTGTTGTAATTTAAATATAATATGATTTCAGTTATGATTGTTTTCATTATTCTCAATAGACTAATACTGAAACTTTTAAAATTTACAAAAAAATGACCCAAAGACTATTAACTTATTAAAAAAATTACAATTATGTTTTCGTTAAACAATATAAGCCATAACATAGTGAGACCAAAAGCTGATTGATGAAAGAAAACCATATGCCGCCTAGAGACAACTGGTTTGCTGCTTCATTATAAATCCGTCGAAGCCCATTGGAAGCTCAAAGAGGAAGGACAATATGCCCCAGTGGTACTCGAACCCCCATTGGCCACTTGATACAAATTTTTTTTTTTTTGATAAGTCCACTTGATACAATTAGTCAATTATCAGTTGATTAGGACTCGCCACCAGAATTAGAACTAATAATATACAGTAAGAATTTGGTTAAAATCCAATTTACGATTTTGCATTCTGATACACCAATATCTTTTGGTTCTTAAGTACGTCACCAAATGAGAGCATTTTTAAACTAATAATCAAAATATATTACTTAGTTACGTGAATTATTTTGCGTGTCATGTTACCCAATAAATTTTGTCTTGGTCACGATACTAAGTTGTCCAAAGTGACATATAACTACACTAGTTTGAGAGAAAAATAGACAAATTTGTGTCATTCATAATTAAATTTGGATCAAGAGAAATCGATGGTGTCAAAATAGGGGACTAAATCTATTAGAGATTTATTAAAGATTCTTAAGGTTTCTTAAGACAAATTTTAACTTAATTGGTTGCATTTTCTATTTTATACGATTTTACAAATTTTTAGCGAATAGGAAAATAAAAAAATACTCTCGGACCTCTAAAATTCCTGAATTGTTTTTCAAAAATCAAGTGCATTTTTAAGATACTTCTTACAAAATTTTAACTCAACCCGAGTTATATCCTATTTTTTACGCCCTATTGGGTTGAATTGGATGTAGTTTCGGTCAGGTTGAGTTGGGTTTGGTTAGTTTCCGATTGAGGGAGGGGCAGTATCATAATTTTGGGACCAAAGTGATAGAAAATTGGTGAGGTATGACTCGAATTAAGGGTTCTTTACTACAGGGTACTAAAATGATGTTTGGTCAAACCACAGGGTACTAATGAAGTATTTTCCCTATAATAAATAAATCTTGTTATGTATTAATGAACTTTTTTATTAATTATACAAAAATTAACATGTGATTATATATTAATTATATTAGAAAATCTTTCGAAACAATAAAAAAAATTATAAGCAAACGTTTATTAAGAAATTCAAAAAGAAAAACAGCGGAAAAAAGAGGAAGAAAAAAAACCCAACTGGCATTTACAAAACCTACCCGATCCTTAAACATTGTAACCCGCCCCTATCCGAGAAAACCCTTAAGATCCACACCTTCTTTACGAGAGATAACTCATCTTGTACCAAGTACGGAGTTCCAACCGAAGACACCACTAAATCCAAAAAGAAATGAGTTACCTCGAATCAATTGCTGTACAAAGTTAGACTAAAAACAAATACTGAACTGACCCATTATTTACAACCGATCCTAGCCTAAGGACCTGAAACCCAAATGCTGCCAAGGGAAACATGTTATTACCTTACTTTAAGTGAATCCCAATACAAATCACAATACAGAAGTAATAACTATTTCGATCAATTGATAAAAAAATTCTAATTTATTAAAATATTTTAATTCAAGATCTTGAGACATCATACTATCATTTAATTTTTATGGGAATTCCAGATATTATTTTTCTTAATGGGCTCAGAAAGGAGGCAGGCCAAGAAGGATCCCAATAAGAGAAAGAAATTGGACTCTGGAACAAAACATGGATGGGCTGGATAATACAGAAAGAAACAAGGATGGGTCAAATCATGTACAATTCGGGCCGAAGCAGAAACTAACTTTAATTGAGCTTGTTACGGAAACCCCAAGGAAAAGTGTCAGACCCAAAACTTAAGATGGGCTCGTTCAGGAGGCAGAAGAAGAATCCGAAGCTCATGAATTAGATGGCCCAAATGCGGATGAATGTGGGCCGAGTATACCAAGAGACCGATGTGAAAACGGAAGGATTAGTGTCTAATAACTTAATAAGTAATAACAAGCATCGTCGTTATTAGATATTCAAATATCTTTTAATTAAAAATTAGTAATTAAGCATTATTGCTGTAGTGCATAACAACGAATCAAATCATGCCGCAACGTCTCACTTAAGCGTGTCCGAGCAGTGTCTCCATTCTAATCGGAATTGCCACAGGTACGTGTCGTATCTCACAAAAGTCATGTTTTGAGCTTTACTCACATGCATCATATCAATTTATTGCATAAACTCTGGGTCAATTACGAATAGGAAATAAATCATCCACAAAAACTAAATTTAACTTAGGCTAAATAAGCATTGGAAATTCAATGAAACATAGGCGAGGATTTGAGTTAAAGAAACCCAACGGGATCGGGCAACGACAAAGTTTTGACCAACAAGTGTATAATAAGCTGAATTATAACTAATTATCATCAAATCTGTTGAAAAGTCTTTCTTTCCGTGGAAAAATATAATTCTTTTCCTAGAATGTCATTTTCCATAAAAAAAAACGGACAAGTGGACGGAATCGTACATTGTAAATTGATAATTCCAAAATTATACTATACACCTAACGAATTTTTGTTTTCTTATGTCCTTTCTGGAGGATAATAGTTGTGACCGCCGGATATAGATAGACTTATTTGTCTTCTGGCTGCAACTTCACCCTTATGGCAGGCATGTCTCAGTCTGACTTTTCAAACCATTGTTGTTATGTGCTATGACCAATCAAAATTGAATAGAGCATGATCAGAAATAAAATAGATGGTATAAAATACGTGAAATGATATATAATACGAATCATTGTTGGACTGAGAATATATGTTTGTTTAGAAAATGTGGAGTGAAACCCATATATAAGTACGGGTCTGAGAATATATGTAACTTGGTAGGATTTTCTTTCCCTATCAAGGTACAGATCGAGCGACTACTTTTCTAAAGATCCTTATTTTCGAATTTATGTGATTCTAACTTTTTGGAGATCAATATATTTGATGTGTGTCTAAAACATGCATTAAACGTATAGGATTTTGAGTCGATTTCGTACTTTTGTATTTAGTTTCATATTGTTTTAGTTATCTTTTGAGTTTTAGGTGACTAATGGACTCTCTGTGCTATTTTATAGGAAAAGAGTCAATTTTGGTAAGGAATTATACATGAAGGAGGAGTCTAGAAGGACAGCTTTATTGGAGGGGAATTTTCGTCAATTTCGGAGCATAATTTGGAGAAGTCTATCAGACACAAAACTGAAGATATCAGACACAAAACTGAAGATATTTGTTTCCTCTTTTCGGCGATATAAAATACGCACGAATCGGAGTCCGGAAGAGAAAGTTACGGCCAAAACACTGAAGTCTGATCTGGCAGAATATTATTGCGGGAATTTCGGGGCAAAATAGGAAATTGACTTTCCTGAAAAGTTAGGACTCTTTAGGACTACTCTTTTAGGTTTTTAGGTTTAGGAGTTTTATATAACCTAGTAGCTTTATTTTAGATTCTCTCTCTCCCTCTCTCTTCTCTCTCTTTTCCCTCTCTTCCCCATTCAGCATATTTTCTATTCCGTAGATTAGATTTTATTTTATGAGGAACTAATCCTCTTGGTAGATTTGAGGAGGAACCCATGGT